>JAUELO010015234.1:0-11292 GCA_032357855.1 Amphibolips quercusostensackenii
CAGCAGTTCAAAAAATAGGTGTGTAGAAAATTCACGCCAGTACAATGCAAATTTGGAGTCCTTTTAAAAATGTTTTATTTTAAACAACGATTTTTAATGTAGTAAAAAAAGCATTAACATGTAATAGTTGAAAAGAAAGTACCAGGTATATGCTTAACGCGCTCATACAAATCTTTAGAACGTAATTTAAGCATTTCCCATCAATCTGAACTTGTGAAATAAGCAGAAAAGTCCTAAAATGATTATCAAAACTTTAAAAAGAAAAAAACAATGAAAAATGTCAAAGCTTTTTAAAATTCCGTGATTTTTCCTGGTCTTCGAGGTTCTGTAGCAACACTGTTATTCTTCTGGTATTTTTAAAAGGTATCTGAAAAAATTAGTTCTTCTTTCTGCTTCAAAATCAGATTACAAATAATTTAAAATGATTATTCAAATTTATTAGTTTTATGCACATAAAAGAGGATAATAAGTTTCTTTAAATTATCGTTGATTAATTCAAGTGGATTGATTTTGTAAAAAGTTGTCTCTGGGGAACGATTACGTAACTTTCCAGCATCCCACATCCCACTTCAAACTTTCCATTTCTCACTTTTCACCTGTACAATTTTTTGAAAATTCACGTCACAATTTTCACGCGGTTTTATAGAATTTTCTATTATTTCCGAAGATATTAAATAATTCTATTGGACCAATAAGGTTCAAGGATATTTTAAAGGATATTACGGGATTTTAAATGAATTTTAATGGACTTTATCAGACATTTCATGATTTAAATTATTTTAAGGGATATTCAATGCTTTCAAGGTTTTTCAATATATTTTCTAGTATTTCAGGAAATTTAGTATTATGTTGCGAAACATAAAAAAAAGTGAAATATTTCTTCAAATTTTTTTTAAACAATTTTTTAATTCAAAAAATCTGCCCGCTGCGCTGGCACATTCTCATCACACGATTCGCGCGCGGCTCGCTTCGCTCGAAAGTTTGAGCGCGCCTGGGGCGGGCGTCTGCTGGATCTCGCGCTTTGCGCACGATAATATATATACCTTGCACTATGCGCTTGATCTTTGCACTTTTTCCACATTTCTGCACAGACCTTCTGTATCTTATGCATCGACAGCTGTAATTTGGTGATTGTGAATGATCTTCTGTTAAAGCTCCTCCGGCTTTAACGAACACATTCTCGCAACGTATCTCGTGCCTCGCACTTGATTTTGTAGAAAGTGAAAACTTTTCCACATTGAGCTTGAATCTATTATATCAAATTTATTTAATATTTATTTCTGTACTTCGTTCTGGGATTTCTTATTCCGATATTGCAAAAAAAAGAAAAAAATTTATTTTTCATGATTGCTTTAATATTGGTACTTTATTTTTTATTAATTTTTATTCTTAGCTATCCAAAAAAATGTGTAATTTCAATAAATTTATATTATTTCAATCCATAATATGTTTGCATTGATATTGAAGCAGATTTATTTTTAATGTCTTGTTTTTATAATTTAAAAAAGTGCGCATTTTATTGCACTTTGTTTCGTTTTTCTAAAAAAAAATAATCTTTTTATTTTCAATGTTTTTCACGATTAAAACAAAAAATATGAATTCTACCAAAAAATAATTAAACAAAAATTTGTAGATCTTTTCTGGATAGACAACTTTCGTCTATTAATCTTTTTCTTACCTTGTGTCGCTTTTCCACAATTTTTAAGCAAAATTTTAAAGTCATTTTTCACAATTAAAACAAAAACTATGCATGCTATCAAAAAAAAAAAAATGATGAAAAATTTGTAGATCTTTTCTGGACACACAATTTTTGATGATACATTTTTTTATAGCTTGTGTCGTTTGTCCAAAAATTAAATTTTTTCTTTTTCTTTTTTACGATTAAAAGAACTCCGCTTTCCATCAAGAAATGATCAATAACAAATTTACAGATCTTTTTTAGGTGTACAAATATTGTTAATCAATTTTTTTTCGTACCTGGAGTGGTTTTTCTAAAATTTTAATTTTTGATGTTATTTTTAACTATTAAAACAAAAACTACGCATCCTGTCAAAAGAGTATTAGTAACAAATTTGTAGCTCTTTTTTGGGCGAATTACTTTTGTATATTTATTTTTTTGGACCTTGTGTCGTTTGCCCAAATAATTATTTATTTTATGTTTAATATAGATTTTTAACGAATTAAACAAGAACGACGCATCTCATCAAAAAGTAATTATAACAAATTTGTATCTTTTCTTTAAATGCACAATTTTTGTATTGTAATTTTTTCCGTATTTTGCATAGTTTGACCGCAAAATAGAATTTTCCACATGTTATTATTGTTTGTGCGATCAAAATTTAAATTTTCGATTTTGAAAAAAAATTCAAAAAGTTGCTATAATAATCTTATAAGGCTTTCAAAAATCAACGTTTTTATTTTCTTAAATTCTTTCATATCGTGCGTTGTTTGGCTTGAAATTGTCATTTTCGTTTTTTTTTTAATGTTAAAAACGCTATATCTTTTATAATTTTCTTTTTATCAGAAAAGTGGTGAGAATAGATTATTTGGCTTTTCGAGCACTATAAATATCCGTACAAAGTATTTTTAAATCTTGAAAAAAATGGTCCTAACAGTTTTCAAAATGCTAACTTTTTTAATTTTCATCCGAAATAGCTGGCTAACGAACTTGGCCTGCAGTTTCCGATACTTAACGAGTGTACCAAAGACCAATCTAATAGATTGATTCTTTCAAAAGTTATCGTGCTCACAGAAAGACTAACATACATACAGACATACATACCGAGATACATACATACAGACATACATACCGATATACATACATACAGATATAGAGACATACAGACAGAAACATTCGTAAAAACCTATTTTTCGTGTTCAGAGGGTCTCAAAACGTAAACATTTGACAAAAACGGGCGGGGGGTCAAATTTTACACAAATCTAATACCTTCTCTGATGAGAATGTAAAAAATAAAAGGGACATCGATTAGTTCCCGTTCTTTAACTATCTTTATTTGTTGCAAAAAATGTCTTTTGTGTTATCTGATGACAAGATAAGCCAATACAAATATTTTCAGTTTAAAGAATATTTTTAGTCTGAATCAACCTATCAATCAAATGTTTTGCAGCTAAGAAGTAGATGTTTTTATTCATATTTTTTTCACAAAGTTTCCTGCAAAATATGCATCTTCTAATAATAAAACCGTGTCATTTTAATCAAATAAAGACACTTTATACGTATCTAAATTTTCAAGTCTCAAGTATGTTTAACAATCTCTAGTCATTGGTTAATTTTAATGTTAAAATTAAATTTTTGAAACATAAAATTAATTACAAACTGTTTTGTTACCGGATGACATTTAAGAAGTGGTTATAACTCTGAAACTATAATTAGCAAAGAGAAAAATGCTTTACATTGTAATTATGCAATTAATTCTGAAAAATAAGTGTGTTCAACAATTAGATTTTAAACTTTCTTTTAAGGTAGTTGTACCAACATTGGACGCTACTTATGATTTTTCTAAAATTGGCAAAATATGTAGAAAATATTGTTATCTAACGATGCATACCTTTTTTAGCTCAATCGTCTATTTCGAAAGTCAAATATTATCAATTATGTTAAATACTTTTTGCATGGGTCTCCCATAACTAGCACAGGCAATCGCTATATTATAAAGACTAGTATGAAAATAAAGCTTACCATTGAGCTAAAAAACTACAGATATATAAAAAAATATAGTGCTGATTTTATTTCAAAAATCAAAATCATTGTGCGTTTATAATAAAAAATATAATGTTGAAAAAAGTAATATTTCTGTTCTCGCCTGACATATGGCGGGGGTAGGCAGTGAAGATGTGGCAACACTGTCGCAATATTTTTATTTTTTTGGCTCAACACATGGCTGCAAAAACTTTCAAGCGTTTTTACAGCACTTTTTTAAAAATAAAATTATCTTCGTGCTTTAATTGTGTCAACATTTTGATGATACTTTCTGCGGTTATTACTGTCAACACAACTTTCTCTGAGAATGAAATTGCGACGTTGCCACTATCGCTACCTTACAAACTGTTATTTTGAATGTGTGCATTTGTATGTATAGTACGCTTCTTTGTCACGCTGCATAAACACTAAAAATTATTCACCAATGGTTAAAAGATAACATGTCATTTCTTACATCTATCTGAGCGTAACCTTTTGAATGGCATTGTCGCGTGACCACTACCTTAAAAGACAAAGCGACATTAATTTGAAAAAAGTATTGAGGAACACGTTATCAGCTGATATTTACTCATATTTACTCGAATTTATTTTAATACGATATGAAGTAAAAAAATCTGCCTTCTTCGCGGGCACATTCCCGTCACGCGCTTAGCGTGAGGCTCGCTTCGTTCGCAAGATTGTGCGCGCCTAGTGTGCGCGTCTTTTGTATCTCGCGCTTCGCACTCGATAATATATATACCTCGTGCTTCGCACTCTGTACGTTATGAGTCTCGCGCTACGCGCTCGAATATTTTTTACCTCGCACTTCGCGCTCGGGTCTTTTCGGTTTTCACACTTCGCGCTCGGCTTAGATAGAAGGAAGAAGTTTACTTGCAAATATTATAAAATTGTCCAAATCTCTACGATTAAAGGAATTTTCAAATTTGTTTTTATTTTAGATTGAGAAGGAAGCTTATTTACTCAAGGCTCTATCGGCCTTAAGGAACACATTCTCATAACAATACCCGAGCTTTGCGCTCAATTTTTCATATGTATTTATATAATTCTCCGATCATTTATATAATAACAATAATTTTCTGTATATTTTTGGGCACGGAAAAATTTCTGCACGATTGCGATAACCTTTGTAATAATTATAACACTATCGGAATGCTTTGCACTTCTTCAGACTTTTTTAAAACTCCAAAGAAAAAATTTTAATTTATCAAGCTTTGGTTTAACTTACTGAAAATGCTACCAAAAAATTAAAAATTCCATTTTTGGTCAAACAGTGTTTGCATTAATCATAGAAAATATTTTATAAATTAAAAAAAGAACGCTAAGTCATTAAAATTAATTGTTTATTTTGTAATGTCATTTTTCACAATTAAAACAAAAACTATGCATCCTATCAAAAAATGATTGATAACATATTTTTAGCCTATTTTGGGTAATTAACATTTTTTTCTTATTTTTTTTTGTTGCTTGTGTAATTTCTCCAAAAATTGTTATTTTTCTATTTTTAATGCTGCTTTTTCACAAATAAAGCAAAAATTACGAGTCCAATCAAAAAGTGATTTCTCACAAAATTTGTGGATCTTTTTTGGCTGCATAATTTTTGTTTTATCATTTTATTTGTATCTTGCATAGTTTGACCGCAAAGTGGAATTTTTAACTTCTGATTATTTGTTGTGCTATCAAAAATTTAAACTTTTGATTTTATAAAAAATTTAAACAATTTGTTATGATTGTCTTGTAGGGCTTTCAAACATAAACGTTTTTTTTCTCTTGACTTGTTTTCATATCGTGCGTTGTTTGGTTTTAAATTTGCCTTTTCTTTTGTTTTTTTTAATTGTGAAAATGCTAATACTCTAAAAATTTTCCTTTTACCAAAAAAAATTTATAAGGATGAATTGTTCAGTTTTCAGAGTACTGCCAACAGCCGCACATACAATTTCAAAATCCTGAAAAAAAGTTTTCAAAAATTTTGAAAAGGCTCTAACTTTTTGAATTTTTATCGAAAATAGCTCAAGAACGAAGTTGTCCTTTTCCTTTAGGCCTTAAAAAAGTGTGTCAAAGCACGATCCAATCTGATTATTTTTTCGAAAGTTATCGTGCCTACAGACTACAGATTACAGACTACAGACAGACAGACACCATCGTTAAAGTAGTTTTTTCTGGCTCAGGGGGTCTCAAAACGTGAAGATTTGATGTAAACCAGCAAAGTCAAATTTTACATAAAACTAATGCCTTCGAATTAGAATGAGAATGTAATAATTTACAATTATGTTATTCGATAAAATACGCTTAATAAAACCCTGTAGTTAAGATATTTATTCCTCCGACCACAAGCGAATAATACCTTAGAGACATGAATTCAGGGAGCTGATTAGAGCCACTGTCAAGTTAGCTGGCGAATGCAGCTCGGCTCTCAATTGCAGAGAACCCTTATTAGACCAGCAGCAAGTGTCGACGCGCACGCTGGGCAAGCATGTTACTTCGCGACATCCTCTCTCTCTCTCTGCTGGGTCGTCGATTCTCCGCATGTGAGAGCCGAGCTGCGATCGTCAGCTAGCTTATAAGTGGCTTTAATCTGCTCCCTGGACATGATATTGTCAACTTTTTGATTTTCATTTACACACTATCCTAAGTTATGGAATAATCCGCTTTTCAATTTGAAAATCCTATTCATAAGTTAATTGTTTGGTAAAAACTTTAATTACCAAGGATTTTTAACAGTTTAAAAAAAACAATAATAAGTTAATAATTCAATTTCGTAATGATTGACGTTTCAAAATTCAACAGTGACATGCGGCGTGAATTTGAAAAAAACACAGATGAAAAGTGAAAAGTGGAAAATGGAAAGGGGGACGTGTGAAAAGAAAAGTGGATGTGGAATGTGAAAAACTTCCGTAATCGCTTCCCTGGTATAGTAAGAAAAACAACTCGATGGCTATCAAAAAGTCTCAGTTGGTAAATGGATTGGATTGAGCGCGAGAAATTTGTCTGGGGGATTTCATTCAATTTGTTTGTTCCTTTGTAGTCAGATTGAGATAGTAATACAAGCAATTTGTTTGTTTTTGTATGGATAAAGCAGTTTTCAAGCAGTTTAGAAGAGTCGACTCTCATTTTATTACATTTCTCAGGAAACATTCATCAAAGAAAAGTGAAGGGATAGCGATTTCTGCATCAAGAAGAAAGGTTATTCAATTACTAAGTTAAATATTTGAAAAAGACGTAAAGCGACTTAAATGCGAATGTTTTTAAAATATAAGAATAATGAAGGAAGGCAGATATAAAAAGGTTGTGCACACTCTCAACTCTTAATGTCTTTAGCAGTGATGGAATTTAACTAGTTACTTTTTGTTGGTAACAATAGTGGTGACGAAGTTACTTTTGTACATAAGCAACGAATTGGTAACCAGATACATTATTTTCTTTATAAGTAACTATAAAAATCGTTACTTTTTTAGTTACTCTCCAAATATAGTTCACGAGTCTTTCTTTATGACAATAAATTTTTGCACCTATTTTGCACCTAACTTTTGCAACTATTTTTTTTTACTTACACTATTTAAATTGTGGCAGATAGTTTTGAAAAGCCTTTTTAGTATGGTAGAAATCATATTGAAGTTGAGAAAGCGTATATTAAGGTACTCCCGAGGGCTTGATTTTTGTGCCCATGTATTACAAATGTCAACTTTTCTCCTACAAGGATGAATTGTTTGATGTAATGTTTTCACCACATAATCTAAATGGCAAAATACCAGTTCTTTTTGCGCCATTTTTTTTTAAAATAGTCTTTTTTTTTAATTGATCAAAAATAGGCTGGATTTATGCGCCTGGGAGCGAGCAGCCCACCACCGGGAGAGTACCTATGATTAACCGACAGCAGGCGGAAGAAACAGAACAGTGCTTATTTATGCTTTATCATGGGTACTATTTTGTTGTCAGGTTGCTCGTTCTTAGGCGCATAAATCCGTTCATATTCAAAATTAATGAAAAAAAAAACAACAAGACTATTTTTCAAAAAAAGGGCACTAAAAGATCTTGTATTTTGCCATTAAGATTATGTGGTTAAAGTATTACATTAAATAATTTATCCTTGTAGGATAAAAGTTGACATTTGTAGTACATGGGCCAAAAATCAAGCTCTGGGAAGTACCTTAAACGACGAAACTTTCGAAAAATTATTAATTTCAACAATACACAAAGAAAAAAGTAATCTATTCAAACCGAAAAAGTGACCAAATGCGACTAACTTCTAATTAAACAAGTGACTAAAATTAACTAATGTACATTAATAATCTGATTTAAAATGATTTAAAGGTGTATTGTTTTTTTACATTCATTGAATTGAGTAAAATTAGGTGAATTGAGAATTTAAAGTGAATTTAAAAAATTTTGGGTAAATTACAGAAATTCAAGAGATTTTCAAAGCATGAAATAGAACTGAAAAGAACTTAGGATGCGTTTTTAATAATTTAGAGAAAATTGTTATATTATTTTATTATAAACAGTGTTTTTCCATACTGATAATTTTTACGCGAGAATTGTCAAAAGTACCAAATACTAAATATTCCATTGATTTTAGTCAACTTGGAATGAATTAAGAAAAATGCAAGAGAATTAAAGAAAATTTTGTGAAATTCACGATATTTGGAATAATTAAAATTCAAGAAAATTTAAAAAATAAAAAAGTTACGATCGAATTGAGTGAAATGGCAGCAAACAGAATTCAGGGCCAATGTAACAGAATTAAAGTATTTTAAAAAAATATGTTTAAAAAACAATGTATCAAATGAAATTCGAACAAATGTAGAGAAATTGAAAGAAAATGAAAATACAATTTTTAAAAGTGCATAAAAATTCAAAGTGAGTTTAAAGACTTTAGGGCCTTTTAAAAAAATATAATAATTGAATTGAGTGGAATTGAGTAGAATTGAGTGAACTTGAAAGAATTCCAGTAAATTATTTAAAAAAATTTAGGTTAAATTTTAAAAATTCAAGAGATTTCTGAAGAATAAATAAAAACTTCAAAGAATTCTGGATGAATTAGTAACAATTTGGGGGAAATTCTGAATGAGTTTAAAAAGGTACCAAATATTTCACTGACTTCCGTGAAGTTTTAGTGAATGAAAAACAATTCAAGGGAATTTAAGGAACTTTGGTGAAATTCGCGAGAATGCGGAAGAATATAATTCAACGAAATTTTAAATATCAAAAATTGTAATCGAGTTGAGTGAAATGGGTGCGAACAGAATTCAGGGCGAATTAAACAAATTTTAAGCAAATTAAAAAAGTATTTCTAAAAACAAAAAAAAAAAGCGGATCAAATGAAATGCAATTGAAATCGAAAATAATTAAACAAAAATTAAAAAATGCAATGAATTCCTTAAATTTAGAATTAATTAAGCAAACTTCAAGGGAACTCGAAAGAATTGAATAATATGCCTCAGAAATCAAAGCAAATTTAAAAAACTCCAGGGTGAATTAAAAAAAAAAAACTAGAAAAGTCAAAGAAATTGAAAGAAATACAAAAACTCATAAATTTCAGTAAAATTGGAGTGAATTTAGAAGAATTTTAAGAAATGGTAGAGAACTGGATGCAGTTCATACAATATCAAGATTGATTAAAAATAAATAAAGTAAATAAAACATATTCTTAAAATAAAATAACAAAATTCATTGAATGTACGTAAATGGAAATGAAGAGAATCAGTTAATAAGAATCTGTTAAAATCCATAAGAATTCAAGGGGAATTTACGTTTTCATGAATAAATGAGAAAAAAATTTAATTCAAAAAGATCAATTGAATTCATCAGATTTCAAAAAATTCATGTTAAATTAAAAAAGAATTCAAGGCAAAAAAAAAATCTGCCAGCAGCGCGGACACATTCTCATCGTGCCGAGACTCGCTTTGCTTGCAAGATTGAGCGCGCCAACGGGGCGCGTCTGTTCCGTCTCGCACTTCGCACTCGGTGTGAATTCTCTTTTGTTAAATTTTGTCCAAGATACGAACTTTTCTTCATTATGTTTGACTCTATTATATTAAATGTATATGATATTTTTTTGTGCCTCGATCCAGGACTGTTTGTTCATATATCGTCAAAAAAGTACAAATTCTATTTTCCATAATGACTTTGATATTTGATACTTATTTTGCATTTGATTTTATTACCACCCACTCTAAAATATATTATTTAAAACATTCATTATTATTATAATTCATTGTATGCATTGATATTAAAACCTACGTATCTTCGTTATCTTGTTTTTATTAATAAAAAAAGTGCGCACCCTAGCACAAAACAATTTTGTTATTAAACATTTTATTGCAGCTTGTGTCGTTTTTCCAGAAATTTTATTTATTTATTTTCAGTATTATTTTTTACGATTTAAACAAAAAATATGCAAACTAGCGTAAAGTGGTTCCAAACAAATTTTTAGATATAATTAAGGCGAAAGTTGTTGTTAAATAAATTATTACTGTAGTTAAAGTACATATTTTCAGAACTGATATTTGTAGCAAAATTGTAGATATTTTTTAGTTGTACAACTTTTGTCAATTTGTTTTTTTCGCATCTTATGTCGTTTTTTCACAAATTTAATTTTTTGCTTTTAAATGTTATTTTTTACAATTAAAACAAAACCTGCTCGTCCTATGAAAAAAGGATTCATAAAAAATTTATAGATCTTTTTGGGTGGTTTATTTTTGTCTGTTCATCTTTTTTCGTATCTTGCATAGTTTGAGCGCAAAATGAAGTTTAGAATTTTTCATGATTTTTATGGTGGATAAAACCAGAACCGTTGGTAAAAGAATGCTGGTTAACGAACTCGATCTTTCTGTTTGGTCTCTAAGAACGTGTGCTAAAGCACAATCTAATCCGATTAGTTTGTCTGTTTTTTTTTTTTTTATTCAAGGGTCTCAAAACATGGAGATTTAAAGAAATCCGCAATAGTAAGTGTACACTTAAGACTAATACCTTTTTAATATGATGATGATGTAAAAATACAATAAAATCTTTATGTTTTATCTTATTTCTTATTTGTTGGAAAGTTACTAAGGTCACTGTGTGACATTCCTGAATACAGACAAATAATGATAAAAGAACGACGAAGTACCGACTATTATTTTTTCTTACAAAAGTAACTAACAACAAGTTACTTTTTTAGGTTTTTTCCGAAAAAGAAATAAAAAATTTCGTAACATTATAATAATTTATAATATACTTAGCTGAATTCAAGCCTCGAGATGAATAATATTAAGTCTCTTATTATACGGAATTTCCGTATGAAGAGGTTGGGAATGAGTCCGAAGTGGATTCAAATTCCAGCAGTGAAATAAGGATTATTACAAGCAATTACAAAAATAAATGATCAGCAATCCTTTTTCAAGAGCAAGTATTCTTTTCAAAAATTAATTTTTTAGATTGTTAATAATCATTAAAACCAAGTGTCTCGTCATTTCGAAATTCGGAATAAACAGCCAGATATTTTTAATAAGCTCGGCTAGTTGTTTTGAGACGACTTGACACAGCCTTATTGAAAACATAATAGGTTTACATTGATAAAAATCTTAAAATAAGTC
>JAUELO010015259.1:0-11290 GCA_032357855.1 Amphibolips quercusostensackenii
CATTATGCATCAACTTAACATGTACATTGTACCATGCATAGTTGTGATTAAGCATTTATGCTATAAATTATTACTTTGAATGCAAGTTTTTCAGAACTTAACGTTTTTTTCGACAACAAAATTATACATAAAATAAGTGTATTCGTGAAATAAAATCAGTTTTTTTCAGTGTATTACATTAACAAGTATAAACGTGAACAATTTGTCATCTACCTTAAGTCTCATTTCCTAACGGTGGCAATATTTACTTAAGATATGAAAAATCATCAGTAATAACCACGCCGTGATTGAGTGCTTTTGTATATGTAAAGAAGAGTATAAAAGGTCTACCGCATTCAACTAGAGTATTGTATTCTTCCGAAATTCTTTAGGGAAATTACGAAAAAATAAAAGTACGTTCAATTATTCTCAGCTGTATTACTGTCAGTTTAACAATAAAACTTTCGATTGTGTAATTTCATAAATTAGTATGATATTTCTAAGCAAAAAATATTTTTAAGTCTACTATTCACTTACGTTTTTATTGTTTGATAATGTTAAAGTATAATATATAGTACAGGCAAATTATGAAACTAGTATCAATTAAGCTCTATCGTACTTTGAATGGATAAGAGTATCAGTTATTCAAATTTTTATTTATCTAGAAATGCCTTTTATAATGTAAAATCTGTACTTGTTTTTAAATATTCGATTCAATTTTTTGCAGATGCATGAGTTGATACTGTTTCTCGGAATATTCTCAGCTTTTGCTTTAGGCAGTAATTTGCCAGCACCTGCCAAAGTACATTCTAAAGAGTGTGGGAGTAAGTAATATATCATCTTCTGTTAATTACATATAAACAGGGAAAGTACGTTACAAACAATGCGTTTTTCAAGCTGAATATTTTATTATAATTTTTCAGAAATCATTGGTTGCAACTATATGATGATCGTGCCAGATGAAGATGGAGGGCTATTAATAAATGACATCGATGTACATCTCTGCACTCACCTATTTTACTCGTTTGTTGGAATAAGTGCAAACGCTTCTATTGAAAGTGTTGATTCATATGCAGATTTACAGTTTGATGGATATAATGAATTCAACGAACTTCGAAAAAAGAATCCAAAGCTGAAGACTTTAGCTACAATTCAGGTCATACATGATGGATCAACGAAAAATTATGACCATAAGTAAGTTTTATATTTGAATCTACGGCTGAAGACATAATTTTAGGTCACTAAAATTCATAAAATCTGACCTGAAAGTCAACAATACTATGCATCTTTTGAGACAGATATTAACCCAAAATTGATAATCATCATTTTTAATGTAGAAAAATTTAATTTAGTTAAAAAAAAATTAAATGAAGTTCCCTCAACGTCAACGCAAAGTGAGGCCTAAAAGAGAAAAAGCAGCAAAAGCTTATGTCAGCTTTTTTCATAAAAAAATGTAACACGTGCTGTTAATGTACTTGTTAACTTTAAATTCATTTTTTCAAAAAATATAGTTTTTTGTAATTCCAGCATGAAATATGCATTGGTGCCTCGCTTTGAACCTATAGAGTTTGTTATGGGCCTAAAATATTAACTTATTCTATATTTTACTTTACAGACGATTGCTTGATCCGAATCTGCGAGAAAAACTTGTTAATAATATTGTCAACTTCGTGAAAAAATGCAGATTTAGTGGTGTAGACATCGACTATTCGGATCCACCTACACGTAGTGAATCCCCTTCTGATAAGAAAAATTTCGTCTTACTCTTAAAGGCACTCAGAGAAAGATTTGACAAAGAACGTCTCATTTTATCCGTGAGAGTTGATCCTATCGAAGCAAATGCTAAGATACTATATGATATTAAAGGAATATCCACATATGTGGACTTCATCAATTTAAAGACCTATGATTTTCACAGAGACGGAGATAAAACGGAGAAGAAAGTTGGCCATACTTCTCCACTATATCATTCATCAAAGGAAAATGTGGAAGAACGCAAGAAGAACATTGTCAGTATATTTTAAATATTGTTTGATATTTAGAAACCTGTTGTTTAAGGTTTTTGAATTATAATGAGCATTTTTCTTAAAGCTACTAATTCTTGACAGATTGTCATTTCAAAATCTACAGTATAAAATAAAGATTATTCCTAAATTTTTCAAGTAGAAATACATTTAATTTAAATTCTTGTAATGGTGTTTTAATCAATACATTTTGCAGGATTATGTTGTGAATTACTGGACTTCGCAACTTGCTCCACCAAGCAAGTTAATACTAGGAACTTCTTTGATGGGAGCATCCTATACTCTGACTGACCCCAAACAATTTGTCAGAGGCGCACCAATTGCTAAGGAGCAAGGACAATATTATGGTGTTGCCATGTATGACAACATTTGTAGCTCGATACAAAAATGGACGTACCTCTACGACAATGAACAGCAAGTGCCATATATCCACAAAAGGAATCAAATTATAGCCTTTGATGATGTTCGGTAAGCATTCAAATAATTTTTTTTTAAGTATGTATATCAGTATGGATGCAAATACTCAATTTTAATATTTATTTTAAGTTCAATGAGGGCGAAGGCTGTATATGCTGATAAGAAGCAGCTGGGTGGTGTCATGGTGGATATCATAGACTACGATGATTACGATGGACATTGCGGAGAAAAATTCGCAATTCTGAAGACGTTGAACCGAGTTCTCAGAAACAAATGTTAATTTCTTGTATGTATCTAATCTGAAAAAATAAAGAATTTAATACATCTATAATTACATTTACACTTTCCTCAATTTTAAATTATAAATCGACGAAATTTGATGCTTTCACATTCTCATCCAACTGAGAGGGTATTAATTCTATGTAAGATTTTACTTTGTCAGTTTTCATTAAATCTTCATGTTTTGAGACTCCCTGAGTCAGAAAAATGGATTTTGACAAAAGTGTCTGTCTGTAATCAGAAACAAAGTATTACAGCGAATGTCAAAACTTAGTGACTTTTATTTTGACTAAAATCTGATTGAAATTGAGATCAGAAAAGCCAAATATTATTTTCCATCACTTCTAGCATTTATGCAAAAGTGGAAAAATTTAAGAATCACACTACAAAACGTATTTAGAATATGTTAAAGAGGACAAGTTAAAAAAAATACTGGCCAATAGAACACCCCACTAAGAATTCGATATTTTAGTGTAACCTAAAGAAAAACTTGGCAAATGTTTTTATAAGCGCCATTAATACAAAATGTTGTGATACAGCAACCCTCCTTTGATCACGCAAACAATTTAAATGTTTATTTAAAAGAAAAGTTTTTTTAATTAAAGCAAACTGTCCTTTTCAGTCTATTACTTAGCATCGAATCACTCTCTGCTGATAAAAACAGGTCACTTTACTTATCAATAGGAATGTCCATTGATGCTTCTGGGCAAAGGATTTGGAGGCCAAATTCAGATTGAAGTCACTGATTGGGTTTTTTGCTAGGTCATTAAAACATCAACCCCTACGCACTGAAGTAATTGAAAAATCAGTAAAGTTGAACAGTAGGACTATTTTTTATCTTGATCAACAATAAACCATTTTAAATAAATCAATTTTTTTAAATAGGTTCCAATAGTTAAAATCTGAATGTTCATAGCAATCAAATAAATAAAGTTTTAGCATGCATGATCAACTTTGCGAAAAATTTGTGAAATCAGAATCGCGTCCATTTTATCTATTTCAATAATTCAATAGATTTTCATGACAATACTAGGATAAGGTAATTACGTCAAAATAGCTTTTAGCAACGCTCAACAATTTTAATAGCTTTTTTAGAAATGGAAGATTAAAATATAGTTCGAATCTCTACTCGGTAACATGTACCTAAATACAAATTTGCACATAAAAATTGATAAAATTATGACAAAGGAGTTTTTGAATGATTTGTGCTTATAGGGATTATTTTTGTTGTGTTAGAAAATTTAAAAATTATGATAAGAGATAAATAGTCCAATCCTCAAGGTTAAATTAAGTGTGAATGTTTGAAAGCTATCTTTGATATTTTGTTTCTACTCGATAATACTCATATTTCACGCTAGATCTCGGAAAAATCACTTCAGAAAATTTAAAAAAAATTTATTTATGTGCAAGTGTTTGCAAGATTATAAAAATTTTGCAAAATGTTATCGTATGATTTTCATATTATGGAAAACGGTAATATTTTTTTAGGTATTATTAATAAAATAGGTATTAAATTAAAACGTAAAATATTTTTTTATTAATTCCGAAATTTAATATTGTCCTTGGTAACACTGCAACTCTTTCATAGGTTTTATGTTTGGTCATGTATATTCAGATTTACAATTGAGGCGTATCGTTTAGGCTGTTCAAGGTAAAAAAAATTTAAGAACGAATTGATCTTTGACACAGACGACACATTTTGCTTTGGTGACATTTTGTCGTACGGCAAGCCATTATTTATACGCAGCCTTTTAAGAAATATATATTTTTTATAAATCGACACTACGTTGAATAATTGCAGTTCTCTGTGGAAAACTAAAAAATTTTACAATTTTAAAAAGTTTCCAAAATCCAAAACGGAATTTTGTTGGAAAGTAACTTATTAGAAGGCAAAGTATGTATATTTAATTTATATTTCATTAATGTAATGTACTTTATAAAAAAATTTATTACATTCCAATGTTAATGATTAGGTAATACGGCACCTTTCGAAGAAATTTTCTGAAATCATTGTTCTTTAAAAAAATTTTTTAAAGCCTGAAAAGCAGGGGCGAGTTCGTTAACCAGCAACTTTTGGCCAAAAGTTCCATTTTGCGGTCTGATTGTGTAAGACATAAAAAAAATTAGTAGACACATTTTTTTCACCAAAAAGAGATAGAGAAATTTGTAATAAATTTTTAATGATCGTACGCGTAGTTTTTGTTTCGTTGGTAAAAAAATAAAACTAGAATAAAAAATTAAATTTTTTGAAAAAACGACACCAGTACACAATAAAATGTTAATTGACAAAATTGTTTCTCTTAATTATATCTTCAAAATTTGTTACAAACCATTTCTTGAAAGGTTGCGTAGTTTTTGTTTTAATCGTGATGTGACATTAAAAATACCAAAACTAAATTTCCAAAAAAACGACACAAGGTACAATATAATGTTATTTAACAAATTTGTTTGCCTGCATTATATATAAAAATTTGCTTGTGACTTGTTTTCAATAGAACAAGCACTTTTTGATTATAAATACAGGACTATGAAAACACTTCTGTTCTAATAAATTCAATTGTCATCACGAATTTCGATAATATACATTAATTGAAGTGATATATTTTTCAAGGTAAGTATAAATGAAGATTAAAGCCAAATAGGAAATGAAAATTAAAGTAATAATAGGAAAAAAAGTGTGTACTTTATTTCGCAATAAAGGAATAAGCAGTCCCGGGCTAAGATACAAAAACTAATATAACATACATTAATTATAATAGTGTAAAACATCATATAGAGTAGTTCGCTTTTGCTTCAGACAGATTTTAATCGAGTGCCTGTATTTATCTACTGTAACCAAGCAAATAGTTGCTGCTCAGTATTAAATTAGGAAATATTTCGACTAATCGAATTAGTAAGTTCTTACTTACCTTTATTGGACTTATTTTTTCTAATCAAACCTGTGAGATTTCCCTAGCAATAAGTTAAGTTTTAACAATTTTTATTTAGATATGCAATAAAGTATCTCTTGTATAAGCAAAAAATCTATAAAATAAAAATAAACTTTGTTAAATAGTTTATCCCAGTTCATCCTTATTCAAGACAAATCATTATGTCAAAGTTTCCTAAATAATTAAAATTTTCTGTGGAAAACTGAAAAATGTAAAAACGAAGTAAATTTTGAAATTAAAAACATAAATCTGCTGTTTACATCAAGTTTATAATTTCAGAATATGACTTTTTTCTTTCAATAGAGATAAAAATGGCACTCGATAGCGTCGTTTCACAAAACTTTCCACGTTTTGAGACCCCCTGAACACGAAAAACAGGTTTTCATGAATGCGTCTATATGTCTCTCTGTATGTATGGATGTATGTATGTATGTATGTATGTATGCATGTATGTATGTACGTATGTATGTATGTATGTATGTCAGTGAGCACGAAAACTTTAAAAAAAATTTATCTATTAGATGGGCCTTTAGTATACTCTTTTAATGTTTTGAATAAAGGTCAAGGTCGTTAGCCAGCCGTTTTGGATTAGACGAACAATTTATCTCTATGACTTTCTTTGATAAAAAGAAAAAAATTATTGAAGTTATAGTATTTTTAAAATTAAAAAAAAAACTGAAATGAATATTTTAAGCCAAACAACGCACAATATTAAAACAATTCAGAGGGAGAAAGACGCTGCATTTTGAACAACAACTGTACAAGATACGACAAAAGTTGAATGGAACAAAATTGTACACCCCAAAAAGATCTACACATTTGTTATAATTCACTTTTTGATAAAACGCGTAGTTTTTCTTTTATTTGTAGAAAACAGCTTTTGAAATATAGAAATTTAATTATAAACAAAAAATATGAAGGGAAGAAATTTGTTCATTTGAAAAAAGCTACAAACTTGTTATTAGTTATGTTTTGATAGTATTTGTAGTTTTTGTTTTATTTTTCAAAATAACATTGACAGTAAAAAATGGATTTTTGGGAAAACGAAACAAATTTTTTATTAATCATATTTCAATAGGATGCGCAGTTTTTGTTCCATTCCTAAAAATAACATTTATAATAAAAAAAATTTATAAAAACGATGCAAGGTTCTAAAACAGATAAATGGACAAAAATTTTACATTTAGAAAAGATTTACAAATTTATAATAAATTTTTGTTATAGGAATACATTCAAAATAAAAAAAATTAACTTTTTGAAAAAACAAAGCTAGCTACAATAACATTTTTGCTAATAAAATTTGTCGCCCAAATTGTATCTTCAAATTTTTTTAGAACTACTTGACTTTAGGATGCGTTTTATTTTGCTCAAATCGTAAAAAATAAGATTGAAAACGGACAAGTTAAATTGATGGAAAAACGACCCAAGTTGCAATGAAATGCATAATAAAAAAATTAATTTCACGTTGTCTTCAGATCAGCTATTATATTTATATAAAAATTGACTTGCCGCCCCTCCTGTTTTTGTCAAGTGTCCACGATTCGTGACCTTCTATGTGTATGTAGATTTTCAGTCTATTCGCACAACTTTCGAAAGAATTAAGTCTGATTGGTTAGTAGATTTTTAGATTCTTAGCACGATAACTTTCGAAAAACTTGACATATTGGATTCGGCTTTGGCATACTCTTTGAGTGTCCATTTTTGATCAGAATTCAAGAAGTCATAGCATTTTTAACATTAATAAGACTACTTTTGTTAAGATTCAAGAATTCTATGAACGTTTAGTAGTAATGCTCAGAAAAGGCGAATAATTTATTTTTTCGACTTTTTTGCCTAAAAAATAAAAATTTACCGGAGTTATAGCACTTCCAAATTCTAAAAAACAAACGAAAATTAACATTATAAGGCAAACAACGACGGTATGTAAAAATGTCAGGTGAACAAAAAAATTTGCATTTTGAACACGCTACAAAATTATTACAGCTCTTCGATTTTTCTTGAAAAATTAAAAATTTGAATTTAACCGCACAAAAAATAATGAGAAATAAAAAATTCCATCTTGCTGTCAGAATATATAGGATACAAAAAAAATAAATCGACGAAGATTGTGCATTAAAAAAGGATCTACAAATTTGCTGCTATTCACTTTTATATAGGACGCGTAGATTTTGTAAATTGATATACTTTTACCTTCCTTAAACACCCAAGTTTGTACATAGTTAGGCTGATGCGTATTTAAGATAAAGAATTTATACAAACTTTGCTGGATAATTTCAATTTTTTATGGAAAATAAGGAAAATATACAACCAAAAAAATGTCAAAACTCGAAAACGGAACTCTTTTAAAAAGTAGCACACGAAGACCCTGAATATGTATAATTAATTTTTAGTTTATTAATCCATTTTAATGTAACTTCTCATTTTTCTTGATTTGTTCAATCAGCCAGAACGCAATATTTTTAAATTGAGGTAGGTACGTCACATTAGTGTTATTAAAAAAATGTATTTTTCTATTATTTCATTATTTTTGTAAAAAATAATTTTATTTCCACTCTTTCAAGATATTTTGGGCTATGAAGTCTGATATTTTAATATTTTTTATCATTCTTGATTCATGAGTGTCGATAAAAAATGTAAGGAAACTTAGAATTAACTTGAAATCTGTATTTATCCAACGGCTACGTTACTTCAGAGGGGAAAGAGGGGTGGGGGGGCTATGCCAAAAATACGGTTGCTAAACAGGAGTTAGGCGGGCATGAAATAACCCAAAATTGGTAACATAGTTTATAAAAGGACCTTTATTGCAAATTGTACACTGAAAATTTTATTTCACGCTAAAAGTATTAAATGAAACAACTTTTTCCTCTGCATACACACCTATAGTTACAAAAAAATATCGCTTTGTATCTAAAATATATTTCTTTCTTGAAATCGTTTACCAAAATGAGGTAATAAAATTCAAACATTGAAGCTTGAGTTTCACAGCCTTAAAAATATACAATAACATGTTTTAAATATTTCTGCTTTATAAGATTAATTATATTTTTTGTCCGACCTCCTCGAAACGCTCCTTTAGGTGCCTGATTAGCCCGAGTGAAGTTGCCAATTTCAGTCCGATGACGATCAGTGGGCTTGAAAAATTTTTTTATTTACAAAAAACCACCATTAAAAAAATGGCAAATCATCCTGAAAGTTTGGAATATCTTTTTGACGTAAAGCCAATATCCCGATTAAGAAAAAATACCGAAAAAATAATTTCTGACAGTTCAAATTCTCGCAAAATTCAAATACAGGAAATTTCAAGTTAATGCGAGTAATAATAAACATATCACATTTTCAAGAAATCTGCTAGTAAGGTACAAAATGACGTCTGTTCAGGTATCGAGCTCGTTATCCGGCCTGTAAACACGATTGCCCAAGCTGGTTCAAAAACCCAAACTAGCCCGAAAGAAAAGAAAGAATCTTGAAATTAGCCAAATTCAGTCTTGAAATGATGAATCTTACCTAGATGCGCACCTGTGTTCAAGGGTGCAAATATGAGAACGAAAATTCTCATTTTTAAACTATTGACATATGATTTATTGTATTCGATGCAAATTCTTATATTGAAAGTAATGAACCATATGCAGATCCAGATCACGAAGAATTCGAACAGTTCAATGATCTTCGGAAAAAGAACTTAAAGTTGATAACCTTACGTATATTGAGTGCATGTACAATGAATCTGCTCAAAAGCCTAACAATAAGTAAGTTTCATTTCGTTGATCATGATGTCGGAGATATTTGCATTTATGTGACTTCCGTTCGGGGCCTTAAGTGTCGAGAATTTATTTGACCACATAATAAATCTAATGAATAAGGGCACTTCTCATAAAAGATTACGTATTTATTTATTGGTTCTGAAATTCACTTATTACAGCATTGACTAATCCGAATCTGCAAGAAAAACTTGTTAATAGTATTGTCAACTTCGTGTGAAAATGCGTATTCCATAGTATAGATATCGACTATTCATATATAAATTAACGTAGTGGACGTTTTTTTGACAAGGAAAAATTCGTTTTACAGGTAAAATCACTTAGAGAAATATTTGATAAAGAAAATCTCATTTTATCTGTAGCACTTGAGTCTAATAAAGCGACTGTTACAAATTTATATGATATTAAAGGAATATCCACGTATGTAAACTTTAATAATTTAAAGATATACGATTTCCGCGAAAACTAGAATCCTAAAAGAAAGCAGGCTTATCTTCTCTAATGTATTATATGTTAAAGGAAAATTTGAAGGAGTGCAAGAGGGACTTCGGATGTACTTTTAATAGCGAAATGCTGTTTGTTTATTAATTTTTTCAATACCTAACTTTTTAATATAAACTTCACTGAAAGCTATTATTTCTTAAAAGTTTGGAATTTGAAAATTTACATTATACAAGCAAAATTATCACCTAATTTTCAAACCTGAAATATATTCTCTTCAGATTCATCTGATGATTTTTTAATTACTTTACTATGACGAATTATGTTGTGAAATATTGGATGTCGCAATTTGCTCATCCAAGCAAGTTTATTCCAGGAACTTCATTTAGTGGAATATGGCAAAATGGAACAATGAACAATTTTAGTGGAAAATTAAAAATATTCTAGCCAACACAAAACAAATTGGCAGAGGTGCACCAATCAATAAGAATTGACTGAAATTTTATGGTGTAACCGAATATTACGATCTTGTCAATTCACAAAAACGGACGTATTTCTATGACAAAGAAAAGCAAGTGACAGGTAATTACAAGGGAGGTCCATTGCAGTAGCGCCCCGCTACTTATTTTTTGCTTTCACCCAAACTCATTTGATTGCACCCCAAATGAGGTCCATTGCACCACAAAGTAAAAATTTTGAGCCACAAAATGTGGTGGGGCAAGTGCGATTCTCATCAAAAATTAACATTTTTAAAATTTCTGTTGGCTAACCTTTTTAGCCTTAAATGCGCTTTATCACATTGAAAAAAAATTTTCGTTAATTAATTGACGATGATAAAAACTAGTGGGGGCCTGGTGCAACGCTGTTGTTAAAACCCCTTTTGTGCACTGATAATCACATTTAACTTGCAAAACGTATTCTACTTGGAATGCGCTTTACTGCATTACCAACAATTTTTAAATCAAATGAAAAATAAAACAGCTATTAAGTTTTAAACACCAAAAGCAAGTGATAACTTATGATAACTGAAATCTTCCTATTTGAAAATATCAAATCGAGAATAAACGATTCCATTGGATCTCAAATGCGCTCTATTGCACTAGTAATTTAAATATTCTCACTGTGATAGAACATTATAAAAAACATCAACATCCGTGGGGGGGGGGGGACACGCTTCACGTATCTCGATTCCTAAGTAATGTGTTTTCCCTAATAGCCGCGCCCTGGAACTTGTTATTAAATCGTTCGTTCAAAAGAATCTGAGTCGGTCTTTTCTTGAATGGTGACGTCACAGCTAAGTAATGTGCCATTTAGTTCTCTTAAGAACTATGTAACGCCATGCGCATGCTTAATCTACCCCTTTCTCTTTCAACTGCGCATCCCAACTTAGGTTCTTGAAAACGAACATGGTAGCTCGTCTCGGCCTGTTAGTGCAGGAAAGCATCGCGTGCGACGTGCGTAA
>JAUELO010015275.1:0-11289 GCA_032357855.1 Amphibolips quercusostensackenii
ATATCTCAGCAGAACAAGTCGATCGCCTATAATTAATGAAAAATGATTTGGAAAACATATATAAACACTAATAAAATACTTAAATATTACTTTGATATACTGTTATTCAAAATCTTTGTCAACGTATAAATCAGTTTTTTCTCTGATTGAAAACCATGAGGATCGTTTATACTGCGCTTTTTTACTGGATGGTGATACTTCGTTCCATTGGTAAATATAATACTTCACGATATTTAAAATCTTAAAAACATGTTAATGCTTTCCAAAAATGAACATTTCTGCATCGCAATATGCATTCTATCCTAATTGTTTTTATTTTTTTAGTCTGTAAGAAAGTGAAGAATGTGAAGAATGTTATCTGAAAGGTTAATTATTCAGAACAGTAATTTGGGCTGCACAAAGACCTCTCTACTCATTCAATAATTTTTGTTCAAATTTTTTCTAAAAACTTAATTATTTAGCTGCTTTTGCTATTTTTTAGAAACAGTTACAACAAAATTTTACAAAAATCCTACAACATAAATTGAACCAAACATCATTCTACGCATTAAAAATTCGTTTACTTCTTTCTTATCTGTACAAGTCTTATATCAATTTCTATGTTTCGTAATCTTGATATCATTTAAAAATACTATTTGCTGAGAAATTGTATACCTCTTTATCAACAATATCTTATTTAAACTTTATAAACACTATCTAGACAAGAATTTATCTTAGAATTGAGTACAACATTTTGAGCTTGCGTAATAAGGTGTACAAGTATAATCCCTTTTTTTTAATGTAGCTTCTGAGTCCAAGTTTTGTCCAACAAAATAATCGGTCTAAAATCTTACGTTCAAGGTAACTATAGTGAATAGTTCCTAAAATCGTTTTTCAGTTTATTAAACCAAGTACAAATCCCTATCCTCAAATTTAAAGCAAGGCCCTAAATAAATATTTAATGATTGTTGAGTAATCGTAATAAGTTTACGAGCATCAGTTTTAAGCATTTGGTTACAATTAGTTAGTTATATAAAACAAGAATAGAAAAAATTAAAATTTCTCAAAATAGTATTAATTATACCTGAGTTGAACAATTAAATAAATTGAAACATTTTTGTGTGACGAAATATCATTTTAAAACAATCCTAAGTTTATAAAACAAAAACACAAGTAAAAATAAAAAAATCCATTCAATTTGTCAGTCGATAATAAAAATATGTATATAATAAGTCTTCTGAAATTGAAAGGACTTTGATAACGTTAAAAAACTACATTATTTAAAAAATAAGAAAATTTGCAATGGCTAGAATGGAAACACAAAAAATTATAATTAAGGGTTACGTAAAACCTACGTGAAGACACTATTCAAAAAACGTCGGAATTATAGCGAAGTTTATAGAAAACTACTGATAAGGATGCTCAAAACTAAATTGAATTTTAAATTGTACAAGAAAAATTGTAACTTACAAAGATGACATTATTTTATTATGCTTTGATAAATTTCAATAATGCCTAAAATTTTAGTCTGTAAATTAACATAAATATAACTGAATTTGGTTTAAAATGTAGACGGAATAATACGTCTTTGATAAACGTTTTTCTTGATAGATAGTATTTTAATAATAATGAATTCACAATCGAAAAAATTATTTAAAATTTCAAGAATATTGTGACGGATTTGTATTTAAGTTTCCAATCTCACAATCTCTTTTGTGTTCAGCAATTCTAGTTTTTAATTTTCTCCTAGTTTTACCTGTATAAGCCTTGTTATAACAATTGCGTTTCAATAAATAAATAACATCAGACAAATTTTCAATGCTATTACTGTCTTGCTTTTTTATTGAATAAGTATGTTTTTAAATAAATAATTATGTGAAGTATTAGTGTTTTTAAATAACCTTTACTAATAAATTTTTTTTCAATAAATTTTTTAAAAGTCCAGGAAGGCCTTGTATATACGATAAAGTAATCTCAAAATCAAATTCAGTTTATTAATGCAGTAGTTTTTCTATTAGTACTATTAAATATGTCAGAAATGCGTTCAGTAATGCCATCACTAAACCAAAGGGAAACAATTATTTTATTTCAAAGTTGTTTTTTTTTTGGTTTGAATTTTTTTTTCTAAATTAAATGTTACCTAATCTAATTCCTTTTTTTAACTAAAACGTTCATTAAATGAATTTCAAAACAAAAAAATTATGTGAATTGTTATTATGATACATTCTGGACCAAGAAGGTTTTCTCTACCAATTTAAAAAAAAATCACTCTATGGAGTTTTTATTATTTGTGAATCAAAAAAGTTAATGAACTTATCAATTTCACGTTTATGTGGCAATTTGGTAAAATCTTGTATACTGTTAAACACATTCAGATAAACATCAATTTTCTCAGAAGAAGCAACTATAAGAATATCATTAACGAATTTTTGCTAAAGACCAGGTATGAATTCTAATATATAGAAAGCTCCTTTTTCAACATTTTGTGAAACTTAATTAGGAACTACTGGGGTTAGGACGAAACATTAGGATTTAATTAACAGTATTAGTAGCTTAACAATTTGTTAGGACAATTTATCAGGACAATCCGATATTCCTTTACAGAATTTCCTACTGAAAGTGAAAACAGGGCTACTTGCAATAGTTTAAGTGGCTACTTGCAATAGTTTAAGTGGCTATTTGCAATAGTTTAAGTAGCTGTTAGAAATTTACTTTCAGTAATTTCTGTTAAATAATGCTTTACAATAAGTTTTTTCTTTAATTATGTCTGATGAAACATCTAATGGAATGTTATGAAACATCGATACAACATCTAAGCAAGCCATTGATTGGATGTTAGGTACACTAATGTTTTTTAAAATATCTTTAGGTTTACAACTATTTTTGTGAACGAACAAGTGTTTAAAGAAATTGAATTTAAAATATTAAAAATATATATTTTAATAATTGTAAGTAGAAAAACCAAGTGTGGATTGTCGAAGTTTGGGAGAACATAAGCTTTTGCTATAACACCATTGTGAGTTTTTAAATGGTATGCGCATTCACTATTAATTATTTTTTGTTATTCCATCTAATAGCTATCTTATTAAATTTTTTAATTTGTTGAAACTATAGTAGTTTTTATTTTTTTATAAAGGAGGTCACTTTTAAGAATGTTTTTAACTATTTTGTTATAGTCATCTCTATTAGCTGCTCTTTAAATTACGTTAGTAATATAAGATAATGATATATGGTATTCACAATTTAAATATTTGTTCTAAAATTAACTGAATTCTCATCATTCTGTATGTAAATCATTTCTAGAGTTAATTCTTTTTCTAAATTTTCTTCTATGTTTAGAATGTTAACATTTTTAAGTTTAAAATAAAAATTATCATAATGTGAATAAGCATGTTTACTTGAAGCTGTGTTATTCACATTTTTCACTATTGATGCTTCATGTTCCTTAGTTTTAACTAAGAAGTGTGTGAACGTTTCAAGACATGAAATTCTATATATGGTTTATACTTTATTTAGCTTGTCGATTGAGTCTTATAAATTTGGAAATAGAATTTTATTAAAAGTGTTTTAAAAAGAAAAAACACTTGAATATTAATTTTTTTATTAAAAATTTCGAAAAGTATTTTATCAAAGCCATTCATATATGGCATTATTATAATTATTGTTTCATATGTTAAAGAACTTTTGTTTTTATTTTATTTTTTTCAATTTTGTAATAGTTGTAAAGCCTGTAGCTGTCTCTCAATTTAAAATTTTAATATGATAAGAATTTTTTCATTACGTGTTTTTAACAATATTACAATTTTTATCATGAACATTAATATTTGATAATTGTGTCACTCTGTCGACTAAACAGAAAATAGCTTCAATTTCATTTTATATTGTGTGGTGCAAGGCAAAATTAAGAAAGCGTCCTGACCAAATTGGTTTACGAAACCCATTGGTGATAATCTTCTTATTCTGTGTGAATAATTTTAAGTCTCATAAAATTAATTTTATTTGTATTTGATGATTCAATAGTGAATTCAAATTCTTTATCTGCAAAATTATATTTTTTAAAAGTATCGATAATTTTATTTTTTGAAAGACCAATCAAAGTGTTGTCGATATATCTGTAATAAAAGGTGACATGATAATTTACATTTTTTAGAATTTTTCTCTCGATATTTTTCATGACAATGATAGATAAAAGACTTGAGCGCAGCTTTCAGTTTATGCCTACAATCTTCCTATCGTGAGTTCAATGGTATATTTTATAAACAAACTTTTTCCCTCTCAATGGGTTCGCTATTCTCCGCCGCGACTGCCAAAATTGTTATGGAAAATTTCAAGAAAAAAATTCTAAAAAACTTAAATTATTATTTCACCTTTTATTACAGATATTCCGACGACACTTTAATTTTCCGTGCAAATATAAGATCAATGATACTTTTGGGAAATTTTATTCTGCAAATAAATAATTTAGAGTCACTATTAAATTATCAAACGAAAATAAAATTATTTTTTAGATTTAACATTATCCATAGAAAATGACAAGATTATTACCAGTTTGTTTATTAAACCAATTTGGTCAGGAAGCTTTATTAATTTTACCTTACACCGCCCAATTTATAATAAATTCAAAGTCGTTTTTTATAGCAGATAGAGCGATAAAATTATCAACAGAATAAGAAAACATAAGCCATCAAAACAAAAATCCTACACAATTGCGCGCTTGGCGCGCGGCTCGCTTCGCTCGCAAGTCTGAGCGCGCTAAGGGCGCAAGGCTGTTGTACCTCGCGCTTCACGCTCCGCTCTCTTCAATGTTCGCACTTCGTGCTCGGCTTTTTTTAGTTTTTGCACTTTGTGCTCGGCACAGATATAAAGATGAAATTTACTTGCAAATTTGAAAAAAATTGGCTAAACCGCTACGACTAAAATAATTGCTAAATTTTTTTGTATTAAAATCAATAAATATTCCACTAGACCATTAGTAATAATTTTTATAGGCAAGGAACGAATTTTCAATTTAAAAACTATTTAAACAAATTCTATTTGTTTAAATAATTGAATATTTATAAACTCGTGTTGATGAATATTTTACTAGACCAATATAAATAATTTTAAGTGACAAAAAAAAGAGAATACAGTGCTCAAACGGTCGATTTCATGAAGAAATAACATTTTTGCTTTCAAGTATAGTTTTCAGGGACTCGTTCTCATCGGTGTAAAACTGAAAGTGCGCTCTGAAGAGAAAATAAAGAATTTAAATTGTTTGAACCTATTAAACTTGTTTACAATTTTTTGGAAAAATAAATATATTTTTCGATAACAGCATATTGGATTTTGTCGAAAAATGACAAACATTAATATTGTTGAAATCTTCATTAGTATTTTCAGAAAACAAATTAGTTAAATTATAAACATTTAATATGTATTATTAAATATGTAATATTTTAGTTATTGTTAAATTATATGAATATTTATTTTTCGAGTGATGTACCTCAAAAAATAGACTATTTTAAGAAATTAAAATGATATAAACGAATTCAAATTTGTTAAGAAATGAGGTATTTTTCAAATATTGTTTAATAATGATCTATGAAAAAATAAAATGAAAATGCATTTGTCAACAAAAAATCATAATAATCATAATAATAAATCATAATAGTAAACCCCAAAATCAGAAAAAATTTTCAATTGTCACTATTTATCACGATTATAGAAAATATTGTATGTAGCGCCATCCAGTAAAGTTTGTCTTCCGAAAGAGGCATCAGAACCGGCAGATTGTGACTCATTAAGAGATCGATACCCTAAGGATCCATTGGGCTTTTGGATTCCAGGTTTTAGCTCCCTAGAAGATTAAAACCTTTAGAAAGTAGAACAGTTCGTTCTTTCCAGGGTTTTCATCTTCTAATGATCAAATCCATAGAGGAGTAGAGAGGCATAGTAGCCCAAGAACTATGTATTGTCTTCAAAAGGCATGAAAAACTTCCAAAAATTTCAGTTTTCACACAATTTTAAAAATTTTGAAAATATCCAACAATTTTCAAAAATTTTAATAATTTTCAAACTTTTCAAAAAATTTTGAAATTTTAATATAATTCAATAATTTCCACAAATTTCCAAAAATTTTTTATAGTTAAAAAAATTTTAATAATTTTCAAAATTTTGGAAAAATTCCAAGAATTGTTTACAATTGCAAAAATTACAACAAAAATTTTAAATTTTTAAAAATTTCATTATTTCAAAACTTAAAAGAAAAATTTGGAAGTTTCAGAAAATTTCAAAATTTCTACAAATGATGAAAATTTCAAAAATTTTCAATTTTTTTGCAATTTCCACAAATTTCCAAAATTGTTCAAGGATTCCACAAATTTTAATAATGTCAAACCTTTTTAAGAATTGACGAAGATTTTCCAAAAATTTTTATAATTTGCAGAAAGTTTCAAAAATTTAGGAAATTTTTATTATATTTTAAACAATTCTTAACAAAATTTTGAGCTTTTAAAAAATTCAAAAATTTTTTTAATTTCCAAAAATTTGCCAATTTCTATAAATTTCAAAAATTTCTAAAAAATGCTTCAACTTTTAAAAAATTAAAAAATTTGCAACAATTCCCAAAATTTTTGAAGGTTTCCAAACATTTTAATAATTTCCAAACTTTTCAAAAGATTTCAAAGAATTTCCAAAATTTTCACAATTCGCAAAAATTTGTAAAAATTTGAAAAAACTTTAATAATTTCCAAACTTTTCAAAAAAGTTTAAGACTTTCAACAAATTTCAAAATCATCAGTATTTTCAAAATTTTTCTTAATCTCTAAACTTTTTCAGATTTTATAAAATCCCAAAAATTAAAGAAAATTTTTCAAATACAAATTTGCAAACTTTCAACTGTTTTTAAAATTTCTAAAATATTTTTTAAATTTAGAAACTTTTCAAAAATGTTATTAAGTACAAATTTGAAAACTTTCAAAAGTTTTTAAAGTTTTCAAAATTTCTCAAACTTTCCAAAAATTCCAATAATTTCCAAACGTTTCAAAAAATTTAAAAATTTTCTCAAATTTCAAAAATTGTTTCAGGATTCCACAAATTTCAATAATGTCGAACATTTTCAAGAAATGACAAAGAATTTCTAAAAATTTTCATAATTTGCAAAAAGTTTAAAAAATTTAAGGAATTTTGATTAAATTTAAAACTTTCTAACAAAATTTGACTTTCAGAAAATTAAAAAATTTTTCAAATGTACAAAAATTTTTCAATTTCAATGATTTTAAAATTTTCCAAACTTTTAAAAAACCCTTCAACTTCAAAAAAAAAAAAAAAAAAATTTGCACAAATTTCAAAAATTTTTCAAGCATTTAAAATTTTTTAAATAATTTTCAACTCTTTAAAAAATTTTGAAGAACTCCCAAAACTTTTCACAATTAGCACAAATTTGCAAAAATAAAAAAAAACTAATTATTTCCAAACTTTTCAAAAAAGTTAAAAACTTCCAAAAAATATCAAAATTATCAGTATCTTTAAAATTTTTCTATATTTCTAAAATTTTTAAGATTTTAGAAAATCTTTACAATCACAGAAAATTTTTTTAATACAAATTTGCAAACTTTTAACTGTTTTTAAAATTTCTGCAAATTTTTTTAAATTTTTAAAAATTTCCAAAAATGTTATTAAATACAAATTTGAAAACTTTCAAAAGTTTTTAAAAGTTTTCAAAATTTCTCAAATTTTCCAAAAATTTCAATAATTTTTAAACCTTTCAAAAAATTCAAAATTACCACAAATTTTCAAAATTGTTTAAGGATTCCACAAATATTAATAATTTCGAACCTTTTTCAAAAAATGACAAAGAATTTCCAAAAATTTTCATAATTTGCAAAAAGTTTCAAAAATGTAGGAAATTTTTATTAAATTTCAAACTTTTTAACAAAATTTCAAACTTCCAAAAAATTTAAAAGATTCTTAGATGTCCAAAAATTTTCCAATTTCTATGAATTTCAAAAATTTTTAAATTTTTGTTAATCGACAAAAATTTGAATGATTCCAAAAATATTATGGAACGTTTTAAAATTTTCCAAAATTTCCAAAAATGTCCAAAAATTTAAATAATCACCAAACGTCACAATACATTTTTAAAATTTTACACAATTTGCAAAAATTTTAATAATTTCTATATTTTTAAAAAAGTTTGAAACTTTTAAAAAAATTTTAAATTTTCAGAATTTAACAAAATTTCTAAAAATTTTTGAATTTTTTTAAAAATTTCCAAAAATTTTAGTAATTTCAAAGATTTTCAAATATTTAACAAATTTCTTAAATTAACAACAACAAAAGAAATTTTCTAAATTTTTGAAAATTTAAAAAATAATTTAATATTCTCAAAAAATTTCAAAATTATTGATATTTCCAAAATTTTTCAAAATTTCCTAAAATTTTAAGAATTTAAAAAATTGTTACAATTTTTAAAAATTTCATTAAATAAAAATTTGCAAACTTTCAACAGTTTTTAAAATTTCTAAAAATTTTCCAAATTTCTAAAATTTTCCAAATATTATATCAGATACAAATTTGAGAACATCTGAAAGTTTTTAAAGTTCCCAAACTTTTTCAAAATTTCTCACTTTTTCAAAAATATTACTAATTTTCAAACGTTTCAAAAAATTTAAAAAATTTCCACAAATTTTCAAAATTGTTTAAGGATTCCAAAAACTAATAATTTCGAAACTTTTAAAAAAATGGCGAAGAATTTTTAAAATTTTTTACAATAGGCAGAAATTTTAAAAAATTTAAGAAATTTTTAATAATTTCAAAACTTTTTATAAATTTTATGCTATCCAAAAATTAATTTTTTTTTTAAATTTTCAAAAATTTCCAAATTTTTATGAATTTCAAAAATTTTTCAAAATTTACACAAATTTTTATGGTTTCAAAAATTTTCAAAAAGGTTTCAAAACTTTTCAGAATTTTCAAGAATTTAAATAATTATCAAACTTTACGAAACATTTCTAAAATTTTACACAATTTGCAAAAATTTTTATAAATTTCTAACTTTTTAGAAAATTTTGAAACTGAAAAAATTTAGTGATTTTCACAAATTTAAAAAAAAATTCAAGGTTAAAAAAATTTTACTAATTTTTTAGCTTTTTGAAAAATTTTAAAAATTGTTCACAATTTGCAAAAATTACCAAAAATTTTAAATTTCCAAAAATTTAGTAATTTCAAAACTTGAAGAAAAAAAAATTTGGAAGTTTTAGAACATTTCAAAATTTTTACAATTGATAAAAATTTCAAAAACTTTTAAGTTTTTTAAAATTTCCACAAATTTCTGAAATTATTTGAGAATTTTACAAATTTTAATAATGTCGAACCTTTTCAAGAAATGACGAGGAATTTCCAAAAATTTTCACAATTTGCAAAAAGTTTCAAAAATTCAGGAAATTTTTATTAAATTTTAAACATAATAACAAAATTTTTAACTTTCGAAAAATTTTAAAATTTTTTAAATTTGCAAAAAATTTCCAATTTCTATAAATTTTGAAAAATTTTCAAATATTTTAAAATTGACAAAAATTTCAGTAATTTCTAACCTTTTTAAAAAAAGACGAAGAATTTCCAAAAATTTTCATAATTTGCAAAAAGTTTCAAAAATTTAGGAAATTTTTATTAAATTTGAAACCTTTTAACAATATTTGAAACTTTAAAAAAATTTAAAAATTTTTTAAATTTCCAAAAATTTTCCAATTTCTATAAATTCAAAAAGTTTTTAAATTCTTTAAAATTGACAAAAATGTTAATGATTCCAAAAATTTTTAAGAACGTTTCAAAATTTTTCAAAATTTCCAAAGATGTCAAAAAATTTGAATAATCACTAAACTTTACAAAATATTTCTGAAATTTTACACAATTTGCAAAAATTTTAATAATTTTCATAATTTTTAAAAAAATTCAAAACTTTTTAAAAAATTTTTAATTTTCAGAATTTATCAAAATTACTAAAATTATTTAAACTGTTTAGAAAATTGCAAAAAATTTTAATGATTTCCAAAATTTTGAAATTTTCTACGAATTTCTTAAATTAACAAAAACATGCAAAATTTCCAAAATTTTAAAAATATTTGATACTTGTAAAAAATTTCAAAATTATTAATATTTTCAAAGTTTTCATAAATTTTTTAAAATTTCCTGAACTTGCAAGAATTTATAAAATTTTAACAATTTTCAAAAATTTTATTCTGTAAAAATTTGCAAACTTTCAACAGTTTTCAAAATTTCTAAGAATTTTAGTATATACAAATTTGAGAACATCTGAAAGTTTTAAAAATTTCAAAACTTTTCCAATATTTCTAAAATTTTTCATAATATTACTAATTTATAAACGTTTCAAAAAATTAAAAAATTTCCACAAATTTTCACCCTTCTTCGAATTTTCGAAATCCTTTAAATGTTTTAGAAGTTTAAAAAAATCTTTGTAAAATTGTTGTGAAGTTTTTAAAATAATATGTAACCTTTTGAAATCTGGCGTATACTCAAAAACGGAGGGGTCAACCCCTTAGCCTTGAAACGCAACTCCTCTTTACCGCGTATATATGACTTTGTTAAAAGTAATTATTTTTAAAGCCTTACAACGTGTTTGAATTTTCTGTTTTTTAAGCTCTTTAAAAATACTCACCTCGATTTTCGTGATGCAAACGTAAACCTCAAAAACCAACATCACCGTACCACGTACAGAATAATTGAGATAAGTTAACAAACATGAAATGGAAATTTCGGCGCAGCTAAAAATGTAATGCTGATCACAGAATTATGTGATAAAAAAAAACAAAAGCTTTGCAATGAAACAACTTTATGCTGAGAACAGTATGTGTTAGCTCGCTACTTTCCTAGATTATTATCAGTGATACAAAAACATTTATTCCGTAAGAAAATGTAATCGTCTCTTTCTAATTGCAGAACTTAGTTCACAGTCTGACAGTCCACCTCGTGGAGCTTCTTTTCCTGGTGTACCTTGTGGCAGCCCGTCATCTTCTTTTCGTGTTTATGTGAGGCGACATCCTCCTAAGAAGTCTCAGACTCCTGCAGGACCTCAATCTCCGCGCAGGTCTCCTTCTGTTGACGAAAGTTTTGAACGTCAAAGGTCCCAGTCTCCTCCTGACAACTATATAGATCCACCTACCAGACTTCCTTCTTCAAAAGGATATGGATATCAACTTGACCAGCTTCAATTCATTCGTCTAACTTCCACTAAAAAACCTAACCATCAATTCGAATTTCGGAGATACACTTTTCCTGCACATACAGAAATAAAAATATCTGTAAGGACTAATG
>JAUELO010015290.1:0-11288 GCA_032357855.1 Amphibolips quercusostensackenii
TATATAAATACATATATATATATATATACACACATACTATCTATATATAATGGAAAATTTGTATGAAAATCATGAAAAAAAGTAAGTTTAATACAAAATTTGATTTGGGTCAGTTCACAAGATGAATTGCAACCAGATGACAATTACGTTCCATCACAATCCATTATTAGATGCAGACAATGGAATCGCTTCTTTTGTTATTTTCTGGGCCTGATTAGCTTCAGTAACTAAAAGATTTTTTCTTCCACGAAATTTTATATTCAGAAAATAAAAAGTGAGAAAAAAATCCGTGTTAATTTCCTTTTTATTTTTTCATGAAAAATGTATAAAAGTTAAAAAAACATTTGGAAAAAGAAAATCATTCATTGTAAGGTCGCATTTTACAATTGAAAGTGTTATTCCATGTGTAATATCGCAGTTTGAAAAATTATATAATTTTTTTGTATACCCTTATTTTTTTAATTGCAATGAATTTGTTGTTACTGTTATAAATTATTTCTGTAAGAGTACTTTCTTTTTTTTAAATCACACAGTAGAAAAAATACAAAAATTATTTTAAAAATTCTAGTTAAATAATTTTTTGAAACAAAATTTTTAGCAACCTACAGTTGATGAAAATGTTTTCCTTTGTTTTTTTCAATACAAAATTTTTATTTAAAAAAATAAAAAAAATGATATGATTAAATTTAAATATAATGAATATTTACTTATTAACTATTATTAATGATTTCTGTGAAACTAAAATTTTGTTAAAAATCACACTGTAGTAAAAATGCAAAATTATTTTCTGTTATTATTAGATATTATTTCTGTAAAAGTGAAATTTTTTCTAAAATCACACTTTAGAAAAATCCAAAATTAACAAAAAAGTTATAATTAAATAATTCTTAAAATAAATTTTTAAACAAATTATAGCGACGTAAATTTGATTTAAAAATTCACACAATAGTGAAAGTACAAAATTATCAAAAAACATTGCGGTTAAAAAATTCTTTGGAAGCAAATTTTTAACTACGCAGATTTGATGAAAGCATTACATTAAATAAAAACATTTACACTGTAGTAAAAATACAAAATTATTAAAACAAATTGTAGTTAAAGAATTCTTTAAGACAAAATCATTAGCGACCTAAATTTAAAAAAGATATTTTTCTTTAATTTTTTGTGCAAAAAAATTTTATAAAAAAAAAAATCAAACTTATATTCAAATTAAAATGCAATGATTTTCTTTGTTATAAACGATTATTATTTATGTCTATAAAAGAACAATTTTTTTAAAAATCATCTTGTATTAGAAATAAAATAAAAAAATTACACTGTAATAACAATACAAGATTATTGGAAAACATTATACATTGAAGAATTCTTTGAAACGAAATTCTCAGCGATGTATATTTAATGAAGACATTTTTTTTCAATTTTTTTTTGTATAACAGAATTTTTCTTTTAAAAAATTGTCTTAAAAATATTTTTTTATATTTTTAAATCGAATGTCATGAATTTACCGAAAAAAATATAATTAAATAATTCTTAAAATAATCGTTTGAAAAATTATAGCGATAGCCATTTGATAAAAAAATTTTGCACTATAGTAAAAATACAAAATTATAAAAAAACATTGTAGTTGAAGAATTTTTTGAACTCAAATTTTTAGCGACGTACATTTGATAAAGAATTTTTTTTCATTTTTTGTATAAAAAATTTTCATTTCAATTAATTTTAATTCATTTTATTAGAATTAAAACGTAATGAATTTTCTGTTATTAACTATCACTAATTATTTTTATAAAATTACAATTTTCTTAAAAATCATATGAAACATGCGATGAATTTTCTGATATCATAAGAAATTATTTAAATAATTTAATTAATTTATTAATTTAATTATTTAATTTTTATTAATTATTTAATTAATTTAAATTTTTTAAATTAAATCTCACAAATTTTCTGTTATCGTAGGAAATTATGTCTGTAAAATCAAAATTTTTTCGAAAATCCTACTGTAATAAAAATAAAAAATTATCTAAAAACATTGTAGTGAAAGAATAAAATTCTTTAGAACCAAATTTTGTGCGACGTAAATTTTATAGACATTTTTCTTAATTTTTTTTTTAAAGTTATTGTAAAAACTTTATTTTTCATTTTTAAATTGAAATGTAATTGATTTGCTGTTACTATTAAAATTTTGTTTTGAAAAAGTACAATTTTTTTAGAAATCACACTGCAATAAAAATACAAAATAATAAAGAAAAATAAAGTTAAATAATTCTTAAAATAATAATCTTCAAGCAAAAACTAGCGACATGCATTTGTTGAAGACTTCTATATTTTTTGTGTTTAAAATTTTCATAAAATTTTATGTTATGTTATTTTTTTTAAAATGTAAAATGTTTTAAATTTCTTTTATCATTAGCAATTATCTCTGTGAAGGTAATTTTTTTCGAAAATTCGATTACAAGAATATCATTTACGTAAATTTATTTACTAATAATTTGTCATACTAATTTTATAAATATATAAAAAATTAAAATGTGTTTTTTGAAAAAGTTTTTAATGTTTATTTTGCAAAATTTATTGTTACAACTCAAGATAAGATTTACGAGAAGATTATTTGAAGGCAACTCGCCTTTAGAATGTACGTCCTGTTTTTAGGTCTTGAAGAATGAAGATCGCCGTTATTTATTATTTGAGCTTTGTAATATTGTTACGTATTAAACGGATGCGGCCAGATATGAAATTAGAAAAAGATTTTAAATTGTTTACTTTAATGACTTTTCGGAATTTTGCAGTAAATTATTTGAAATTTTTGCAAAACTTTCTTTTTGGTGCAAAAGCAAAAAATCCGTCAGGGGAGACCAAAAAAGTTTTTATTTTTGTCAAAGAATTCAAAAAAATTTAACTATTTTTTATTAATTAAAAAAAATTGTTTGCCTTTTTTTGAAAGAGAAGTTAATCTATGCATTATTGATTTCTTCAATAAAAATTTATTTCTGAGAAAAAATACAAAAAATTTCAAACACTGATTTTTTTTAAACTTTTGGTTTCTCCAGGGAATTTTTATCACTTCATACTTAATTTTATAATTATGTTACAAAACTATTTGTATTTTTTCTAAAAAAACATAAAAGTAAGAAATATGTCCTTTTAATAATAACAATTTTTAAAATAAAATTGTTTCAAATTATTTAAAAAAATATTTTAAAAAGAAAAAGATATATGCATTAGTGATTTTAAAAATAAAAATGTATGCTTGTCAACAAAAACAAAAATAATCAACAAATTTTTCTCAATAACTGATTTTTTTTGAAGATTTCAGTTTTTATTTTTATTTTTATTTTATTTTATTTTTATTTTTTACAAAAATATTTGTATTTTTCTAAAAAAAAAAAAAAAAACAATTAAATTGTTTTTATTTTTAATATTCAAATTTTTTTCATCAATTAAAAAAAATGCAGTAGAAAATATTTGTTCCGCAAAATAAAGCCATAATTTATTAAAATTAAACAATTTTTAAAAAATTGTCAATGAACAACAGTGAGAAAAAATACAATTGCAAGAAACATTGTTAAAGTAAATGTTTTTTGTAAGTTTAAAAATTTCTTCACCAAGAATAATTTTTTTTTTTTGAAATGGCATCCTCAATAATATTAATTTGATTCTTATAAAATCAAAAAATTAATTTTGCCAGAAAACTGATTTTTGGCAAGAAACTTTCTTAAAAAATTGCAAAAAATTGTATTTTAATTAAGAAAAACGTCATCTGAGAAAAAAATGAAAAATTTCAAATGTGAGTATTAATATGGAATTTGAATGATTTAAATTAAAAAAATATTACATTTTTGGAAAATGAAACAATTAAAAAAAAAGAAATTTTATAGTGAATATTATTTATTTATTAAAAATACAATAATGAAATAAACAGGATTTAATCACGTACTTAATTATGTCGAAGTCTCTTTTCAATTTTTTTTAAATAACAATTTGTTGTTTGAGAAAATTTTTCCAGGAAAAAAACTATTTTCATTTTTTTGAAAAAAAACACACAAAAATAAGCAAACTTTTTTTTAATAATGCAATTTTTTCAAATTAAATATTCAAAATTTTGAAAATTATTTTTTTTAAAAAGTTTTTGAAGAGAAAGACGTATAAGCATTCATGATTTTTAAAATAAAAATGTATTTTGTCAACAAATACAAAAATAATTAACAAGTTTTTTTTCAATAACTAACTTTTTTTATTATTTCGATTGTTCCACATAATTAATTACATTATACTCAATCCTCTAAATTTTTTACAAAAAATTGGTATTTTTCTGAAAAAAAAACACAAGAATAAGAATTTTTTTTATTGATTAAATTGTTAAAAATGAAATGATTGAAAATTTTTTATTAATTCTAGAAAAATATGTTTTTATAAAGAAAAAATAATATATGCAATAATGATTTTAAAAATAAAAATGTATTTTTGTCAACAATTTTAAAAATAATCAACAAATTTTGTTTCAATAACTGATTTTTTTCAAGATTTTGGTTTTTCAATCGCATTGTAATTACTTTATACTCACTTTTATCAATTTTTGTACAAAAATGGTTGTATTTTCTAAAAAAACACAGAAATAATTGAAATTGTTTTTTAAATAATCAAATATTGTTTTATTATTAAAAAAAAATCTAATCCATCCATTGATTTTTTTCAAATAAAAATGTATTTTTGTTAAAAATACAAAAATAACTAATTAATTTTTTCAATAACTGATTTTTTTTTAAGTTTCAGTTTTTCCAAAGAATCATAATCACTTTATACTTGTTGGTATAAGTTTTTCACAAAAACATTCGTGTTTTTCTGATAAAATATGTAAATAATTCAAATTTCATTTTTATTAATTGAAAAAATTGTTTTCACTATTTTTTTTCAAAAGGGAAAACAATCGTGCATTATTATTTTAGGCAGAAAAATAATTAAATTTTTTTTCAGTAATTGATATTTTTATTGTTTCGGGTTTTCCGCAGAATGATAATCACTTTATAATCGCTTTTATAAATTTTGTACAACAAATTTTCCATTTTTCTGACAAGCACGAAAATAATCAATTTTTTTTTAATAATCAAATTGTTTAAATTTAAATAATGAAAATATTGTTTATTAATTTAAAAAAAATTTGCGCTTTTTTCAAACTAGAAAACAATTCATACATTATAAAATTTTAAAACAAAAATTTTAAACTGTCAAAAAATACAAAAAGAATCAATAATAATCAATAAAAAAATGTTTTTTAATAATTGATTTTCTTTAACATTTCGGGTTTTCCACGTAATTGTAATCACCTTATACTCACTCTTATCAATTTTTTTACAAAAGCAGTTGTATTTTTCTAAATAAGCACAAAAAACACATAAATAATGAATTTTTTTTTTACTAATTAAACAAAAAATAATTTTCACTTCTTTTATTAAAGAAGAAAAAATAAGCATGCGTCAACTATTTTTTAAATAGAAATAAAAAGATACAAATAAATAATGAAATTTTTTTTTCAATAACTGATTTCGCCATCGCTTTTGGACTTTTCAGAGAATTATAATCACTTTTAATTTTATAAATTTTTTATAAAAACATGAATTTTTGTGAAAAAAAATCACAAAAATAATTCAAATTGCTTTCCAAATGGTCAAATATTTTCCTATGATAAAAAAAATAAAAAAGAAAAAAGAATTTATGAATTGCTTTTTAAAAAATAAAAATGTATTTTTATTAAAAAATACAAAGATAATTTTTTTTAATAAGTGATTTTTTTTACGTTTTGATTTTTCTAAAGAATCACGACTACTTTATAATTGTTAGTATTAGTTTTTCACAAAAACATTGGTATTTCTCTGACTAAACATATGAATAATACAAATTTTATTTTCATCAAATAAAAAAATTGTTTGTTACGAAAAAACTTAATCAAAATGTTGTTTTTGATAATTGATATTTTTTTTTGTTTTGGTTTTTCCACAAAATGATGAACACTTTCAAACATTTGTTACAAAAAAATTTTAATTTTTTTGACTTAACATGAAAATAATCAAATTTTTATTAAAGAATCCATTTTTTTCTAACTTGAATAAAAAAATTTGTTTCATTAATTTTTAAAAAATTTGCACTTTTTCAAAAGAGAAAACAATTAATATATTATTAATTTTGTAAACACAAATTTAGAATTAATGTCAAAAAAATTTTTTAAATTCAAAAAATGTTTTTCAGTAACTGATTTTCTTCAACGATTTGGGTTTTTAATGTAAATAAAATTATTTTATACTTACTTTTATTAATTTTTTTTTACAAAAAAGTTGTATTTTTTTCAACAAACATAAAAATAACTAAAATTGTTTGTTAAGTTATCAAATATTTATTATTTTAAAAAAATTAATAAAAAGAGATTCATGCACTAATTTTTCTTAAATAAAAATTTATTTTTGTTAAAAAATACGAAAATAATCAATTTTGTTCAATAACTGATTTTTTTTAGGTTTTGGTTTTTGCGCAGAATTATAATCACTTTATACTTGTTAATATAAGTTTTTGACAAAAGCATTTGTAGTTTTCTGCTAAAATATATGAATTACAACAATTTTATTTTTAATGAATAAAAAAAATTGCTTTTACTTTATTGTTTTTCAAGAGAAAACAAAAATGCATTATTAATTTAAGAAAAAAAAATAATGAAATTTTTTTTCAATAACTGATATTTTTTATCCTTTTGGGTTTTCCAATGAATAATAATCACTTTATACTCACTTTTATGAATTTTTTTTCTGTCAAAACACAAAAATAATCAAATTTTTTTTATAATCAAATTTAATTCAATAATAAAATTTTTTAATTTAAATAGTAAATATTTTTTGTAATAGTTTTTAAAATATTTGCACTTTTTTAAAAAGAGAAAACAATTCGTACATTATTGATTTTTAAACAAAAATTTAGATTTGTTAAAAAATACAAAAATAATCTAAAAATTTTTTTTAATAACTAATTTTCTTCAACGTTTCGGTTTTTTCACGGAATTATTATCACGTTGCACTTACTTTTGTCATTTTTTTTTACAAAAACTTCTTCACTTCTTTGTTTCCAAATGAGAAAACAATCATGCAATAATTTTTTTGAAATAAAAAGAAAAAGAAACTAATAAATAATTAAAACATTTTGTTCAATAACTGATTTTTTCATTGTTTCGGTTTTTCAAGAGAATCATAATCACTTTCATTTTGATAAATTTTTTTATAAAAGCATTTGTATTTTTATGAAAAAACAGTGAAATAACATTTTTTTAAAAAATTATTTAAATATTTTTTCATAGAAAAAAATTTGTGCAGATAAAATAATACATGAATTGATTTTTCGAAAATAAAAATTTATTTTTGTTAAAAAATACAAAAGTAATAATTTTTTTCAAAAACTGATTTTTTAAAAATATTTTTGTTTTCCCACAGAATTAAAATCACTTTTATACACTTTTTACAAAAACATTTGCATTTTTTGATGAAAACAAAAAAAAACAATTATATTTTTTTATATTTTACATTCAAATTTCTGTTATCAATTTAAAAAATCACTTTTTTAAGACAAGAAAAACAATTTAATCATTATTGATTTTTTAAATAAAAATGTAGAAGGAATAAAAAATTTTAAACGCAATATAACAAATTCAAATAAATTCTGTTTAACCTAAATGTGAAATCGTTTACTCTGCTTGTGATAAGAAGTATCTGGATGACAATTGTTCGTTTCATGATAAAAAACAAAGCAGATAAGGCCGTTTTATCAGACAACGAACTTTGTAATATTCTGCGCTTTGAAGTTTAAGGACAGATTTGGATTTTTGAAATTTATAAAAAAATAAGTTTTTAAATTTATAAAAAATTGGTTGTTTAAAGTTATAAGAAAAATCACTTGTTTCAATTTATAAAAAAATCAATTTTTAAATTTAATGTCTGGAGAGAAATTAAAAAAAAATTATTGAGAGAACTAATTCACATATGCAGGTGTGCCCTGAACTTTCAGCATCAGCCACGTGATCAACTTGAAGAGCAACTCTCACTTTCATTTTATCACGAATTCTTTTACGTATCACAACATTTCACTTTCTCTAAATTCTACTAGAGGTTCAAAAAACTATATAGATTTCAAAAAAATTAATTTTTTTAATTTTGAAAGATTTTGGAATCTTCTAAATAATTTTTTGTATTGTTGATTATTTTAGATTGCTACTAAATATTGCGGAACCTTCAAGAATGTTACATCAGTTTTATTAAAATATAAAAATATATTTTATCATTTAAATTTCAATCCTTTGAATGTTCCGGAATATTCAATAAATAATCAAATTTTAAAAATTTTCAAGTTCTGGACAGAGTTTTTCAAATTGAAGTATTTTGAAACACAGGAAAGCATTGTGGAAAATTCTAAAAGATAAATAATATATGATATAAATAAATAAATATACATATATAATATGAATAAACAATATAATAAAAATTAAATAATGATTGAAAAATCGTATTGAAAATATCAGACAGAGTCGAAATATTCAAAAACATTAAAAAATTTTTAAAAATATTCATTGAATTTCAAAAATAGGTTAATAATATTCAAATAATATATTTATTTGTTTAAATAAAATCATTTAACATTTTTTTAATTAGTAAGGAACGATAGTAAGAAAAAATTTAGCTGAAAAAAAACATTGTTAAAATAAATGTTTTTTTAAGTTTAAAAATTTCTGGAGTAATAATAATAATTAATGCATGATAATAATAATAAATAAATACATAAAAATAATGAATGATTTCTTGAGATTTAAATTTAAAAATATTACATTTTAGAAAATTTAAGCAATGGAAAAAAATTGTTATTAAATTAGTATTATTTCTTAGAAGTACAATATTAAAATATTTTTATTTACGAAAAACTTTGTTTCCATTTTTAAAGTCTTTAAAATTATTGCTTTAATTAAAATAACAATAATTGTATACAAATTTTATTTTAAAAAAATTTTAAAACACGAGCGCCTCAATCAAAAAAAGAAATTTCTCTCTTAATTTTATTAACATTTTCTACACAAACTTTGCAGAATTCAATACAGCACTGATTTATGTCGAAATTTTTTCTTTTATAAAAATATTCAATTATTATATTCTCAATCAATAAAAAAATAGGGACGATTAAAAAATCCTGAAAAATAAAATTTTTGACAAAAAAAAATTCCAAATTTAAAATTTCTGAAATTATGAAATTTTCGAAATATTTGAAAATCCTAAATCGCGAAATTCCGGAATTGAAATAATCAAAAATTAAAAAAAAAATAATTTATTTATTGAAAATAGATTAATGAAATATTCTTACCAAAGAAAAAATGTGTTTCAGTGTTTACATTTTTGAAAAATTATTGTACAAATTTAAATTAACAATTGCATAAAAATTGAAAATATTTTAATAAATAAATAATATTATTACACAAATTTTACAGTGCTGTAAAATAATTTCGAAAAATACTCATTTTTTGTTCAGATGCAAAGAACTGCATCGTTCCTTTTTTATCACGATAAGAACTAAAAGAAAATATATGCACACATTTAAGTTCAATAATATGCTTCTCGTTATCTCGAGATTACTTTGAGTCGATATGAAAAAGCCTGAATACATTTTCCTCATATTTTTAAGCCTTTAAACAAACACTATCTTTTTAAAGAAGAAATGAAAAATAGATAATAAAATATAATAGTTGTACTTATTTATTTAAAAACAAATTAGTTTCGAAACGTTGCTGTATATAGAGAAACTCTTTCAATTTTAAACTTCTAAAATTGAATCTTATAACATTTTGAATTAAGACTAAAAATTCAACTATTTTTATAGTAATTTTTTCTGGTTCGCGTTTTCAAAATGCATCGTTTGACCTATTGCCTTTAAAAAAGACTATTTTTTTAAAAAAGAAATAAAAAATAGATAGTAAAATAAAATATTTGTATTTATTTATTTTCAAAAAAATTAGTTTCAAAACGTTGCTGTATATAGAGAAACTCTTTCAATTTCAAACTTTTGAAATTGAAGTTTATAACATTTTCATTCAAGACTAAAAATTCAACTATTTTTATAGTCTTTTTTTTTTGTTTGCTTTTGCGATACGCATTGTTTGACCTATTGCCTTTAAACAAATACTATCTTTCTAAGAAAGAAATAAAAAATAGATAATAAAATAAAATAGTTGTATTTATTCATTTAAAACGAAATTAGTTTCAAAACGTTGCTGTATATAGAGAATTTCTTTCAATTTTAAAACTTTAAAATTAAAGCTTACAACATTTTTAATTAAGACTGAAAATTCAACTATTTTTATAGCCATTTTTATTGGTTCGCGTTTCCGAGAAGCATCGTTTGACCTATTGCTTTTAAACAAATACTATATTTTTGAAAAAGATATGAAAAATAGATAATAAAATATAATAGTTGTATCTATTCATTCAAAAAAACAATTAGTTTAAAAGCATTGCTGTATATAGAGAAACTGTTTCAATTCTTAACTTTCAAAATTGAAGCTTATAACATTTTTAATTAAGACTGAAAATTCAACTATTTTTATAGCCATTTTTTTTGGTTCGCGTTTCCGAGACGCATCGTTTGACCTATTGCTTTTAAACAAATACTATCTTTTTGCTAAAGATATGAAAAATAGATAATGAAATAAAATAGTTGTATTTATTTATTTTACAAAAAATTAGTTTCAAAACGTTCAACTATTTTTATAGTTTTTTTTTGGTTCGCGTTTTTGAGACGCATCGTTTGACCTATTGCCTTTAAAAAAATACTATTTTTTTGAAGAAGAAATAAAAAATAAATAATAAAATAAAATAGTTGTATTTATTTATTTATTTAAAACAAAAGAAGTTTCAAAACGTTGCTGTATATAGAAAATTTCTTTTAATTCTAAACTTTTAAAATTGAAGCTTATAAAATCTTTAATTGAGACTAAAAATTCAATTATTTTTATAGTCATTTTTTTGGTTTCGTGTTTTCGAGGCGCATTGTTTGACCTATTGCATTGAAACAAATACTATCTTTTTTAATAAAAAAATAAAAAATAGATAATAAAATAAAATAGTTGTATTTATTTATTTAGAAAAAAATTAGTTTTAAAACGTTGCTGTATATAGAGAAACTCTTTCAATTTTAAACTTTTGAAATTGAAGTTTATAACATTTTTATTCAAGACTGAAAATTCAACTATTTTTATAGTCATTTTTTTTGGTTTG
>JAUELO010015303.1:0-11287 GCA_032357855.1 Amphibolips quercusostensackenii
ATTTTATGAAACTTCTTTTTTTAGGAATAGTATTTTAGGTGCAAAATACTAAACTATGTCAACATTTGTGTATTCTGAATACGTTTTTAAACTTACTGATGTATAACACTAACAGTATTACATTAAAAAATACTGCTTTATTATAACTGTCAGAATTTAGTATTCGGCAGTTGTGTCAAACATTCAAGCAGCATGCGTACAGGATCACCTGTCGTCGGATTTTCTACTTTCCAGAAATATTATGTATTATTTTAAAAAATTTCATACACCTGCATGTGTCCCAAACATTTATTAATATAATAAATATAGCCTTACAGTAATATTTTGTGTTTCCACCGTGTATGAGACTTTTCCTGATGACTGGTACTCTAAACCTAGAACGTAAGAATTTTACTCGATTCTAGCACTCTACAGGACTGTCCACAAAAAAGTTCTTTTTCCCTTAAAATCACTTACTTTTCTCATCTCAAAACTATTTGCATTCGATGCTACGATGCCCACACACATGAAAATTACATTTCAGCTAAGAACAAAGAACACAACAGCTTACTACATGTGAAATACTGCGCTATCTGCCGATAACCCATGCATTGCCGAAGACTGGCACATTTACCTTGATTCGCGAGTTTCTTTTCCGAAAAAAATCTTTATTGAAAAAAGATTGTCCTAAGTTTCAGTTTTCAAAATAATGGGACGATTAGCATTGGCTTTCTTAATAGGTAAGCAATCATCTATAAAAAAAACATACTTGATATAAAGAAATTTTATTTATTTATCAAGACGAATTCTATTTTCTTAAAGATCTCTTTTCATAACACATACTGAAAATTATTTAATGAGACATTATTGAAAATCAATGAAATGAATACAAGATATCAGGACATTCATAAAAGATTACCCACTAGGTGGCTGAACGGAAGTAGCCCCCCCCCCCTTCACACATAAATGTGTTACCACTATATACTTAAATGTGCTGCCACGGCAAATCACTCTGTAGCCATTAGGCCACGTTCGTACCTATTTAAAAAATGCCATTCAAATGGTATTCTATAACACTGCGTATTACCGACCGTTCTATATGTTCTTTTTCGCCTTATTTTTTATCTGAAGCAGAAATATCGCTGAAATCTTGAAATATGACATAAAATCTATCATAGTATAGCTCTCTGGCACATTTCAGTTTATATTTAATTGAAACAATTACAATTAATTTCATTTTAAAACTTTATGATTATATTTTTAACTTCTTGATAAAAATATTCTCACTGTAGGACTATCTAACATTTAAATTTGAACCCTTATATATAAGGTACGTCTGAGTCCTAGGAGAATTAAGGAAAGACGGAACTGGAATGATAATAAGACGAACGAAAAGGCCAAAAAAACCAGTAAAGGCTGAGAGCTTGTGAAAATAATAGTTTAGTTTTATCTCAAGGAAAATAACTTTACAAATCTAAACGCTTTATTTATAAGAACATTAGGTTAGAAACTTGTAAAAGATGTATTCGCACGGCGAAAATTTATTCATTAAAATGTATCTAATCAGTTCGGTAAATGGAGGCTAATAGTGTATTTAGATAAATTTTACAGTTATTTTATGATTGTATACAAAACTGAGCTATATAGAACACAAAAGAGTTGTGTGAAATCTCAATCCCAAAAGCGAAAATCTGATACGAAATTATTGATACAAGGATTATATTAGTTTCATATCGGTATATGATCAAATAACGCAAAGTGATATATATTTTTATTAAATAAATGGCATAAAGTTAACTCTCGTGCAATATTAGATATTCACTTAAAAGGAACTATAGATTGTAGAATTTTTTAAAAGATTTTTATTCTTATTAGGAGAGGAATTACACAACAGTAAGGTGAAATGAGAGCGCTAGAGACGTCAACATTCTCAGGGCTGAGGTTTAAGGCCACGACTATCGTAGAAACTTAGGAATTTTTGAAATTTGGTTAATATTGTAGGATTTTAGAAAATATACAACTAAAGAGACTATCGTTGCTTACAATAAGTACAGTACAACCTCTCAATACTGCCACTCCTAATACCGCCGTTTCTCTAAATTTGAGCTTGGGCGCTACCCCTACTATTACAGTACACTCTGACGCTCAGGGGTTTCCCGCTCTTTCTTTAATACCGCTGCTTGTGAAATATAATATTTTCCACAGTTTTTTAAATAGAATGTTTTCTTAATAGAATAAATTATATAACTATTCATTTACAAAAATTATATTTTCCGTAAAATTATACTTTGCATGGAAAAATTATACGTATTGAAAAAGTTATATATTTTTCTTCATTTTATTTAAACTTAGCAGTTTTTTCTTAAATATATTGCATTAAAATTATTATAAAAACTTTAAAATCATATGCATATTTGATCATTTCTGCCATAAATTAACTATATAACTTAAACTAATTTACACAGATCCATGTACCATCCATTTTTTTAAAATTGAAACATTCAAAAAACGAATTAATACTTAAGTGCAATATATACTTTAATTTTAGAAGAAGCTCTGTGATACGTATTACAAAAATAAACTAGAATGTCAGAAATTCACATAGATTGACGTCTGTAGTCGCACAGCGCTATTAAAAGGGACGATAACTTAATTTTGAGATCGAGCATTTGTAATACAAGTGGGGAAATCGGAATTTCAAGATATATACTCCCCTTACTGCCCGTGACCGGCGGTACTGAGAGGTTATATTAGTTTTTTTTTCAAGGAAATATCTTTCTTTAGTACCAAAGGAAGTTATTTTACATAAAAAAAACTAATACTAAAATAAACAAATACTCATGTTATTTGTTAGAGACACCGTGTTCTGCACCGGCACCATACCCCTGTTTCCCCTGCTGTATTACTCTTTACGTAACTAAATAGAATTGGAATATATTTGAAATTGAGGCGTAAAAAAAGAGGAATTGAAAACTCCCAGGAAAAATTGTTACGGTCATTGCAATTCAAAAATTCGAACTTTTATAAGTGCAATTTTTTTCTTTTAAGTAATCAAAACTGAACTGCACATTAAAGCATTTAATAAATAACCATTCTGAATTTTGATTTTGCAAATATGCATATTTTAAACTTTCGAAATAAACAGTTCAAAAATTTAATTTTAAAACATATGAATCTGCACTACCATTTTAAATGCTTTAAATTAAAAATAATCCCTCTTCCATTTTAGTACAAAATAAAAAATAAAAAGTTTCAACTTCATCTGAATGTTAGAAAACCTAAATTTACACCCGTCCACGCATAAAAATGTTAAAAAGAAAAAATTTATCTCCTCCATTTAGAAAAACTTGAAAACCAAAGTTTCATTCGTTCGAACTCAATAAGATTTGATTTTAAAAAATAAGAAATTTCAATATCTACAGCCACGGTCTTTTTTTTAATTACAATTGTCAAATCAGAAAGTTTTATATTACATAAATACTATTAAGATAAACTATAATAATTCAAAATCGTTTTAAATTAATAATACAGGTTTACAAAAAAACAAAAGTTGTCTGGATCTTAGGTCAGACCGTATGTTTCTTATGTATTTTTTACGCTGAATTCGAATCTACTTTTAGTTTTGCCCTACCGCGTCAGCATTTTCACTAAAACCGAAAGTTATGTAGAAAAAAACGATTATTTTTCAGGAAATACAACGAACATAGAACAATAATTCAGGCTTACAAAAAAATGAGTATGCAACACCACACTGCATTTAGAAGGTTAAACCACCTACCTTTTAACCAAACAAGTCCACCTCAATACCTACCCTAACCCTCTAACCCACTAACAGCACCCCTAACACACCGCAAGCAGGCCAACCCCCTTAAACCAAGGAACAGCGAGATTAATCGCTAGTTTTCTATAAAATAATCCAGTTTAATACAGCTAGGAGTTTAAAGCATCTACCCTATGATCAAACAAGTCCACCTTAACACCCACCCCTAGGCCTCCAACCCCCTAACAGCACCCCTAACAAACCCTAAGCCGGCTAAACCACAACTCAGGGAACTGCGATTTTTATCGCTAGTATACCATAATTCAATTGAATTTAATACTACTCGAAGACTAAGACACCTATCCTTTAACCAACAAATCCCAAGCTCCTTGCCTTTCACGAAGTCTAATTCTATATCTATTTTTTCTCTTCAAAAGATCGACTCATCGATTCTCTCTAATGAATTGATTTGGTATCCCTTTTAAGGGTCCAACAGTAATCTGACAGTTTATTTTTGTCCCAAAAGCCTTGGTCACGCCTTTCAATTTCTTTGAAATCTTGATGAGCACATTCTCCTTGCTTTCCGCTGACAGCTCTAAGGTTTTCCGGGAATCTATCAAAATGAGAATGCAAGAAATAAACCTTCAAGCTCATTAAACATCCAAAATTTTCAAAGTCATCAAGCATATTTTCGACAATTTTTTCATTCTGAGAATCCTTATTATTTCCTAAAAACTTAGTTACTACTTTTCTGAAACTTCTCTAAGCTTTTCTTTTTAAATCTGTCATTCTTTCTTCAAAAGCTTGATCTTTTAACAATTCTCGTATCTGTGGACCAACAAACATACATTCCTTAATTTTAGCTTTTGATAACTTAGGGGATTTCGTATGCAAGTAGATAAATGTATTACTATTTTCAGCTCTCATATCTTTTATAAACTGTTTTATTAAGCCTAACTTTATGTGTAATGGTGGTAATACTATTTTAGATATATCAAATAATTGTTTGAAAACAATGTTTTTATCTCCAAGTTTCAACCATTCGTGCTTATCGTAGTTAAGTTTCTTTAATACAAAACTGATGGATCCATATTCTTAAGTAAGTACTACAGAATGAGCAACTGGCACTGAAAGAATGAGACAAAATCGCTTAGACGATCTTTCGAAGAGAAAAAATAGATATAGAGTTAGACGTCGTGAGAGGCGAGGGGACTCACGTTAATCCAGGAGATCGGTCGTGAAAGGCAAGGGGAATTACGCTAATCTAGCACTGCAAAGTGAACAGATTTTTATTACGTCCACGCCTTTAATCCTGGATAACGCTAAAAGTAAAAAACATTGGTGAGTGGGTTAATCGTAAGAGGCAAGGGGACTCCTGTTTATCTAGTACCGCGATCGTGAGAGGCAAGGGGCTTAAGATTTGTTTTGTTAGACGGTAGGTGTTTTAGTCTTCAAGTAGTATTAAATTTAATTGTATGATGGAATACTAGCAATTAAAATTGCAGTTCCCTGGGTTGTGGGTTACCCTGCAGCGTCAAAATCTGTAAATTGTTTAATTTTGAACAGATTCAGAATCTTCTTTTAAAATTAGTCAAGTCTTTCAATTTTAACACTCATACTACAGTTTAGGTTCAAAAATAATTTATTTATTTATTTTCAAAGTCAATCAACTTTAAACTTTTTTTATTCAACTTTTGTTAATTCGAACGCTTTTTAGTTTCAATTAATAAGGCTTTTAAAGATGCATTGATTTTTTCAATAAAAATTTATAAAATTCATAGCAAAAAATAAATCCACAGCCATTTCTTCATTTTCCCATTCACAAAAAATTCCCGGTCACTTCGTAGTTTCCTGAGCCAGGGGCCACCCCCAGCTACTTAAAATTAACACCTAGATTATCAGATAATCTTAAGGATAAAATCATTTGCCAAACATAGAATTCTTATAAGTTTTAAATAAAAATGCTTTTACCTAAAGATAATTATAAATAGAAGAGATTGAAAATTTTAGCACTTCAAATCGAAAAGCGTCATATTAGTTAAGCAGTTGTAAGTGTGACATTGAAACATACGAAATCGAATAACGTCTTATTAAAGATTTATGAATTAATAGATACTTTTCAAAAATTCTACATGATTAAAATTTCGAAACGCGCATAAGTATGTAGGCCATGGAAAATTAAAAATGTTAAAAATAAAACAATATTGGGTTTTAAGTTAAACATTTTTTCCAATAAAAATGATGTAGTTTCAAACTTACTTCAAAATTGTTTAATTTACAACATTTCATACTTGACACTATTTAATATTAAAGGCAAATATTAAGAAAAATTAATTTTTTTCAAGTATTATTGATATATATATGGAAGAAATATTTTTTTATTGACTTAACACAAATTTATAAGCCTGCCAATTAATAAGATACTATATTGAAAAAATTCCGATGAAATGGGACTCAGATAATTTTTTCACAGCCCTGATGTATTCGTACTTTAACTTTATAGCTGAGATATTTTTCTCGATATTCCAATTGTTAAGTGAGGCGTGAGATTTAGTTCTCAGAGATAGAACGATAATTTGATAAAATTCTTAAAAATGAATTGTGTAAACGTACAAACAATAAATTCATAAATTGTATAATATGTATCAGTATGTGTGTGGTAGTGATAATCGACATCTCATTTTACCCAACTGCCAGGTATTCTTTATTATCTACTTGTATTATTTTCTTTACTAAATTGTGAATTAAATCATAATTAATTTCGATTAACAATTCATATTTCCACATTAAATATTGCCCTATTTTATTTTACATGACTGAAAGAGAAATTTTAATAAGACGTCGTAATGCCCTAGGTTTACTGAACTAATAAGCAACGTAAAATTGAACACACAAATATACTCCGTGCGGATATAATTAAAATTAATTCAGAAAACAACTAACTTCTAACAAAATAATGTTGTCTCAAATTAGTTTGCAAGTTTATAACCTAATCTGTTATGAGTAAGGCGGTTAGATTTTTTAACTTATTTTATTTAATTACTTGATTTAATGTAAAATCATTACTTTAATGATACCAAAACTGCAGCTAGTCTTTTCTGTACTTGCTATTTTTCTTGATTCCACTTTTCTATTTTTTCAAATTTCGCTACCTTTTTTTCATATTTACGCGAAATGTCTAGCAGAGTAATATGAAGAAATGAAACCACGCGTCGAAAAAGGAACCTATGTACTAAAATCTTAATTAAAAAAAAATTTTTGCAAAGTCAACGGACCTAAATTATTTTTTGACTTGTTGTTAGTTTCGGCTTGTGTTATCTAACTTTTTTGCATAATTTTTATTGAACATCATGATAAATTAATTTGTTTCAATTTTTCTTTAAAATCACCTGTAAGTATTTTTTTTCATACATACGGTACTAGTGAAACTTCGAAAGAATGTTTATGTGAAATCAATTCATATGCAAGTCACGGAATTCACGGAACTCACAAAATTTATGAAATTCAAAGAATTTAAGGAATTCACGAAATTCAAAAACATTGTGTAATACATGGAATTAAATGGATTCATGGAATTTTACGATTTGAAGGAATTCTATAAATTCCTTGAATTCTATGAATACGCGCCCTTAGCCCGCTACCTTGCTTGAGCGTAAAGTGTCGATTCTTGTAGATGAATTCCTTGTGCAAAAATTTCGTTCAGCGCCCTGAGAAGTTTCACTTCAAAAAGGTTTATAAATGCTCTTAGATTCATTTATTCAACTTACCTAATCAACCGCTGCCGATGAGAATGGAATATAGAGCAAGGTTTGATAAAAACTCAGTTAATTGTAAATTAAAAAATGAATAAATTTACATTATAGAAGGACTTACGGAGAAAAAGCTTTATCTAGCTTAGTTGTAAATTTTGTATATCGTATTATGATTAAATTTCTTCTGACTTGTAACATATTCCATTGATTACGATGGTTCTCCACTCAATGTAAGAATTTAAAACAACTTTCATTTGGTATTCTGAGAGCGCGCAAGAAACAAAAACAGTAATTTCAAAAAGCTAAAAAAATTATAAAATACTTATTCAATTTAAGTTCTTAGTAAGGTTTTCGACGAGTTTTTTTGTGTGTGTAAAAAACGATGTTTGTTTTCTGTTTATCGGTCTTTGAAATCTAAAAAATTTTTAATAATTTTATAGGTTATGAAAAGTTATGAAGTTATAGGTTTCTTTGTAATATTTATAGTTATAACTTATCAAAAGATTTGTAATATATCATCACGAATTCCACCCATATCATTACTTCCACCCATCGTTTTGTACTTATTCATTATTAGTTGTTCACATGACCTTATTGAGGTGGTGCAGGAGATTGGTACAGGTAAAACACCGCGTGAAAAACACGTGCAGACTAGTGAAATATGCTATTGAATGCAACGCAATTGAGATTAGTGAACAAATAATAATGTTTATTTTTTAAGACATCCCAGCTTTATTCTTGGCCACCTTCGTATGTGCACTGGTGAGTTTTACTTAACTCAAGAACAAAAACAGTATTTCTTGAAACAAGAAAAAAAATTGTTGATCAAAAAAGTATTTGGTGTAATATATAATACAAGATGTTTTTATTCGTCTTTCCTAGAATCCTCTGCCCTACAACGAACAACAAACAAAAAGTTATATCTGGCAGGTAAGCTGCAACTCACAATCTTAATTTACATAAAAATAGTGGATTCATTATGATAAAAAATTAATGTTCAAAATGGATGAAATTGTGAAAAATGACGGAATGAACTTCAGAAATATACGGAAATTTATTCGCGCTGCCTAAAAATTGTAAGACAAGTCAAATACACCAAGAAATATAGGTGAATAAAATAAGTACGCAAAGGAATTCGCGGATACTTTGTCTGTCGTAACTGGTCATGTACGCTTAATGTTACAAAATCAAAAGTCACTTGTGGCTTTCTTGAAGTAGAATTATTTTTTAATGTATTAAACTATATGAGCTTTGATGAAAAGTACTTCTTCTAATTCAAAATGTATTTTCTGCAGATTCATACTATCTGGAACTTGTGTAAAACTGCGTGCTTTGTAAGTATACATAATTCTACACGTCTTTTCTATATTTGAAAACGATTATTTTCCCCAAAATTGTAAACTGAAGAAAGCTATGCCTTTTTTCCACTAGAGTCTCGATTCCACTGCATGACTAAACAGTCGTTCAAGGTGACAGAAACAGGTTTTCCGTTTTTTGCAACAAATCTATTTTTCTCACAGGAAAAGGTTGAGTTAAAAAATATAGGTCTGAGAGAGGTCTTCAAAATATCGCATTATACATTAAAATGCAATAATTTTTTTATTTTAAAAAATTAATAAAAACCGGCTAAGCTCGCCTTTTTTACACACGTAATTATTTTTTAAATAAGCCGTGCAAAGCAAAGAAGCAATAGCTAAATTGTGGATTTTGCCCCCCCCCCCCTTTATACGTATTTCTTTTCCATATATATTCAAATCAAAAACATTTGCGCATCAGGTAATAAATTTTGAATTCAATTACCACTTTCTTGTTTTGCACGGCAATTGTGAAACTATCCAAATATATCCTCAGCATTAATAGACCAACAAAAATTGACCAAAATTCTTCTGCTCCTACCAAATATTTTTAAGTCTTTTTTTGAATTTCAATGAACAAGGGGACACATAAAGGACATGTTTCAGCACGATAATACCAGTTTCTAGTACAAAATTACTTTTCCTCGCTCCACTGTAATCTGCATTTAGATTTCAGCTATTAAATTTGGCAATAAATGAACACTTTTTTCACAGTACGCTCCTTATGACCCAGTTTGTATTTTCCATCATGGCGCATACACAACTTACTCTTTAAGGACATACGATTGTCTCCAAACATTTCGTCCCAAATGTAAGTAGCGTTAAAAAACATTTACTTATCTTCTGATAATTACTTCTTTAAGTATCTTGAAATACCTTTTTTCACATTTTTCAATTCTAATCGTCGAAAATTAAAACTGTATCAACCATGAATTCTTTTAGAATGAAATTGTGTCACTTTCAAAGATTTAATGCAAAACTTCTTAATTTGAAAAATTTATTTACATCCTATAAATATAACATTCAAGTAGGAAATTGTCCAGACCACGGAAAAAACTGGGTGTTTAGTAATTTTGCAGCTCAAGTAAAACTTGTCATGCATCAGAAGTTAGGCTGTGAAGGAACTCTTTTTTAGGGTTCTTTGGTTCATCGTAGTTTGTTGATATCCAATAAATATCCATTGGCGGGTGCCAAAGTTTTAAACTGCGTATTGGCCAAAAAGCGCGGGCCTATTTGAAATGAATAAATGCCATAAAAAATCCAAAAGATAAATATTATCAAACGTTCTTATGCTTTTCTAAAATAAATTTAACTGAATGATAGAAATAACAAACTTCTTTGAAAAATTCAATATCAACGTAATATTGCAAGTGTAATTATACAATTTTAAATCGTCCCGCGCTTTTTGGTACATAAGGAGTTTAAAACGCCGGATTTTTTATTAGAACCGAAATGTCAGTTCTAACAGAAATCCTTGTTTTTTCTGTGACGTATATCTCAACCAAATTTGATGATTCTTTGTGAGAAATGTTTGTCAATAAATTTTAGGAAAACGGGGGTTAGCAAGTTTTTATTTTTATTTTCAGTGATGCAGTATGTAAACGTAGAAAAAACTTAGGGTACAAAATGGTGCCTGTAAACGATTAAGCAATATAAAAGCGAAGTGGGTTTATCTCAGTTTAGAGTAATTAGCAGAATATTGCCCTGCTTAAGTAATTACCTGCCACGTTTCGTATTTCCAGTTTCTCCCGTTAACAAATAAAGTAAAGTAATTAGCAATTTCAGCCTTATGAATTTTATTCTAACAAATAATGCTGAAATAAACTCACTATCGGTTATAGTTATTTTAACTGCACTTATGAAATGCCCACCTATCACTACCGAGGAAGTGAAAAAAGTATGGAGATGTGTGAAAAACTATTCCGCTCCGGAACTAACTGGTATCAAGACCTTCTGGTGAAAGAAGTTTGCTTCAACTTACCAGAATCTGGCCCGCATTTTCATCTTATGTCCAAAGTCGACGAGCCCATTCCGGAGTGCTTAGTGGTAGGGCGCACAGTGCTCCTGCCGAAGATGGGCAACTTAGCTGTCCCTAAGAATTACAGGCCATGAACTTGTTCTAACACACTGTATAAGACCTTCACAGCTATCCTAAATTATGGGATTGTTCGGAAAACTGAACTTGAGTTTCGAGAGATGTATGAACAATGCGGCTTTAAGAAAGGCGTATCAGGATGCCGAGAGAACCTGCTTATCGATAAATGTGTCTGCAAAGACACAGCATCCTACCAGCGCTACCTATCGATGGTCTAGATTGATTACCGGAAAGCTTTCGATTCAACCTCCCATAGACTTATCACAAAGATACACCTAGATGCGGTGCGGGGTGTCAGAGTGGGGGAACTATATATATAGGACATCACATTTTCTGCCATATCGAG
>JAUELO010015311.1:0-11286 GCA_032357855.1 Amphibolips quercusostensackenii
CTGGCTTGAAAATTTAACTGTTAGGTTCATAATGCAACTGTTTTTGATTGAAGTTTAATATTTTTTTAAAGAATTAGACCAATCGATTTTTACTTCATGTTTTTAAGTAAAAAATAAAAATGATTTTGTTAAAAAGTAATGTTTTTCCGAAATTAAACTATTTTGATGAAAATTCGTCCTTTTGGATAGATTTTTCGTTTCTTTTGATTCAAAATTTTTTTTTTGTGGACAATTTTTTGTTAAAAAATTCAACTCTGTTATAAAAAAATCGTCTTTTTGCCTCGAAGATTCTATTATTTGTTTAGAAATGTAAATTTTTTTTATTTGAATTTAATTTTTTTTTTTTGAAAATTGTATCATTCGATTAAAAACCCCATAGGTACTTAACTTAAATAATTATTTTAAATAAAAAAATAGACAAACGAAGTTTCAAAATTAAAGTTTTAACATTGTTTTCACAAAGTATTTATAAATTGTACAAAATAAATTCTTTGATTCAATTTCTTTGTGCGGTATTCTAATGGAATTGTTTTTTTCAATTTATTCTATCCTTAATTTCTGTACTATCCATCCTTAGTATTTCATAGTTTCACTTCCAAAACAGGGCAGAGACCAGAATTTCTGTTCTTTTCCAAAATTTTCACCCTGCTCGAGAGTCTGAGGTAGATGGCGGCCCAAAGTTTCTGGCAAAAATAGGACAACAACTGCTGTAATTAAGGAAACTGTGCCTATTATTAACATTGGCATTCCAGTCCAGAGGATAGTCTGCAAAACATGAAAAAATTGATTAATTCATGTTATTTTGTTATCAGGAGTTAAATTTATTAATTAAAATCAATTCTCTGAAATATTTGGTACTGTAAGCTGAAATTTTGACCTGAACTTTGACCCTTGAACCTTAAAATTTGACCTATGACCCTTTCCCTTTAATTTTTCGACCTTTGATCTTTGACCTCTGACCTGTGACCCTTTCCATTTGATTTATTACTTCCTTCCTTCCTCTCTGATTTGACCTTTACGCTTCAAACTTTGACCGAGGTGTCCGTAAGTCACTTTTAGTCACTTTTTTCAAATCACTTTTTAGTAACTTTTTCAAGATTAAGTTACTATAATTACTTTTTCACATAAAAAAAGATTACTTTTTTTTTAAAGAAATCAACCGATAGATTAAGCGCTAATACTTCATTCTGAGTTTTTTTTAATACTTTAAAAATATTTCAGGGTGTAGTTTTTAAATGCTTTAAAAAGATTTAAGGGTTTTCAAGAATGTCGAAAGATTTCAAAAAATTTGAAATGTTTTAGGGCATTTTAAAATAGTCTGAGGCATTTTCAAATGGTATTTAAAAAAATTTATAAGGTTTTAGGATATTTTTAAAGATGCCAATGTATTTTATCAGATTGCTGAACTTTTCAATGAATTAACGAAATTTTTAAATTTTTGTAAGTATTTTAATTAATTTTCCAGGATTGCAGGAAGTATCAGATTTCATGTAACTTTGCGGGTTTTAAAAATATTTTAATGGATTTCAAAAAAAAATTATTTGAAAGAATTAAGAGATTTCATAGGATTCCAAAGATTTTAAGATTTTAATTACTCAATTTTAATTTTAATTTTAATTTTTTTTTAATTGTTCGACTGATTTCAATAATTTAAAGGGATTCCAAAGTATTTTGAATATTTGAGGATAGTTTTTTAAAATTCCCAATAATTTTTAAAAGCTTTACAAAATTCCAAAAGATTTTAGGATATTTTAAAGGATTTTAAACATTTCAGGATATTCATGAATATTCCAAGGAATTTTGAATTTTTAAATTGATTTCAATCATTTCAACGGATTCTGAACAATTTTAAAAATTTCAAAGTATTTTCTTTAACTGCAAGTCATTTTTAAAAGCTTCGAGAAATTTCAAGAAGTTTCAAAATATTTTTAAAATGTTTATATATTTTAGGATTTTTAAAAATATTCCAAGGAGTTTTCAATTTTTAAATTAATTTCAATCATTGAAAGAGATTTAAAATAGTTTTTAAGATTTTAGGGAAGTTTTTAAAATTTCGAGTAATTTTCAAAAGCTTTAAAAATTTTCAAAAATTTTTATAATATTTGAATGGATTTTAAAGATATTAAAATATTTAAGAATATTTACTGGAATTTTTAATTTTTTAATAAATTCTAATTATTTGAAGAGATTGCAAATAATTTTAAAGATTTTAGGGAAGTTTTTTAAAATCTTAAATTTTTTGCAAATGTTTTAAAAAATTTAATAAAATTTTAGAATATTTTGAAGGATTCTAAAAATCTCAGGATATTTAAAAGCTAAATATACTATTTAAAATATTTAAAATATTAAAAAGCTTTACGAAATTTCAAATAATTTTACAATATTTTGAAGGATTTTAAAAATTTTCAGGATACCTAAAAATATTCCAAGGAATTTGCAAATCATTCGACAAATTTGAAGGGATTTTCAAATATTTTAAAGGATTTTAAAGATTTCAGGATATTTAAAAATATTCCAAGGAATTTGCAAATCATTTAAGAAATTCTAAGGGATTTCAAAATATTTTTAAGGATTTTGAAGTTTTCAGGATATTTAAAAATATTTCAAGGAATTTGGTAATCACGTAAGGAATTTTAAAGGATTTTAAAATATTTCAAAGGATTTTAAAGATTTTCGAATATTTCCAAATATTACAAGGGATTTTCAATTTTTTAATTAATTTCAATAATTCGAAGGTATTTTAAGTAATTTTACAGATTTTAGAGTAGATTTTAAAATTCCAACTTATTTTCTAAAGCTGTTAGAAATCTTAAGAGATTTAAAAATATTTTTAAGGATTTTAAAGATTTTAGAATATTTTAAAGAATTTTAAAGATTTTAGAATATTTTTAAATATTCTAAGGAATTTTAAATTTTTTGATCAATTTCAATAATTTAAAGGAATTTCAAATAATTTTTAAGATTCTAGGGTAGTTTTTTGAAATTCCAAGTCATTTTCAAACGCTTTAGGAAATTTCCAAAAATTTTAGAATCTTTTAAAGGATTTTTAAGATTTCAGGATATTTAAAAATATTTCAAGAGATTTTCAATTTTTTAATTAATTTCAATAATTTGAAGAGATTTTAAATAATTTTAAAGATTTAAGGGAAGTTTTTTAAAATTTCAAGTTATTTTCAAAAGCTTTAAGAGATTCAAAAAAATTTCAGAAATTTTAAAGAATTTTAAACATTTCAAGATACTTAAAAATATTCCAAGGAATTTGAAAACCATTTAAAAATTTCAGGATATTTAAAAATATTCTAAGTAATTTACAAATTATTCAAGAAATTCCAAAGGATCTCAAAATATTTTGAAGGATTTTTAAGATTTTCGGATATTAAAAAATATTCCGAGGGATTTTCAATTTTTTAATCGATTTTAATAATTTGAAGGGATTTCAATTAATTTTACAGATTTTAGGGTAGATTTAAAAATTTCAAGTAATTTTCCAAAGCTGTAGGAAATGGTAAGAGATTTACAAATATTTTAAAGGATTTTTAAGATTTCAGAACATTTTAAAAAATTTTAAAGATTTCAGAATATTTCAAAGTTTCAAAGTTATTAAAGATTTTAGGGTATTTAAAAATATTCCAAGGGATTTTCAATTTTTCAATTGCTTTCAATAATTTGAAGGGATTTCAAATCATTTTAAAGATCTTAGGAAAGTTTTTTAAAATTTCAAGTTATTTTCAAAAGCTTCAGGTTATTAAAAAAAATTTGAAAAATTTTAAAGAATTTTAAAGATTTTAAAACACTTTAAAATATTCCAAGGACTTTGAAAATCATTTAAAAATTTCAGGATATTCAAAAATATTGTAAGTAATTTACAAATCATTTAAGAAATTTCAAAGGATTTCAAAATATTTTGAAGGACTTTAAAGATTTCAGGATATTGAAAAATATTCTAAGGGATTTTTAATTTTTTAATCGATTTTAATAATTTGAAGAGATTTTGAGTAATTTCACAGATTTTAGGGTAGATTTTAAAATTTTAAGTAATTTTCCAAAGCTGTAGGGAATGGTAAGGGATTTTTAAATATTTTTAAGGATTTTCAAGATTTCAGAACATTTTAAAGAATTTTAAAGATTTCAGAATATTTCAAAGTTATTAAAGATTTTAGGGTATTCAAAAATATTCCAAGGGATTTTCAATTTTTTAATTGCTTTCAATAATTTGAAGGGATTTCAAATAATTTTTAAGATTTTAGGAAAGTTTTTCAAAATTTCAAGTTATTTTTAAAAGCTTTAAGATATTTGAAAAAATTTCAGAAATTTTAAAGAATTTCAAAGATTTCAAGATACTTTAAAATATTCCAAAGAATTTGAAAATTTTTTAAAAATTTCAGGATATTTAAAAATATTCTAAGTAATTTACAAATCATTTAAGAAATTTTTACGTATCTCAACATATTTTGAAGGATTTTTAAGATTTTAGGATATTGAAAAATATTCCAAGGGATTTTCAATTTTTTAATCGATTTTAATAATTTAAAGGGATTTCAAATAATTTCAAAGATTTAAGGAAAGTTGTTTTTAATTTCAGGTTTTTTTAAAAGCTTTAAGAAATTTCGAAAAATTGCAGAATATTTTTAAAGATTTTTAAGATTTTAGAACATTTAGGAATTTTAAAAAATTTTTTTAATTTTTGTGTTGATTTCAATAATTTAAATGGATTAAAACTTTTAAAAATATTTTTGGGTAGTTTTTTAACTTTATGTAATTTTTTAAAGGTTAAAGAAGTTTCGGAATATTTTAAAGATTTTTAAAGATTTCAGAATATTCAAATATATTCCAAGGGATTTTCAATTTTTTAGTCAATTTCAATGATTTAAACGTATTTCAAGTAATTTTACAGATTTTAAGGTAGATTTTAAAATGCCAAGTAATTTTTTAAAGCTGCAGGAAATTCTAAGGGATTTTAAAATATTTTAAAGGATTTTGAAGATTTCAAAATATTTTAAAGAATTTTTAAGATTTCAGGACATTTTATAATATTCCAAGGAATTTGCAAATCATTTAAGAAATTTCAAAATATTTTAAAGGATTTTTAAGATTTCAGGATAATTAAAAATATTCCAAAGGGTTTTCAATTAATTTCAATAATTTAAAGGTATTTTAAGTAATTTTACAGACTTTAGGGTAGATTTTAAAATTTCAAGTAATTTTTTTAATTTGTAGGAAATTGTAAGGGATTAGAAAACATTTTTAAAATTTCTGAATATTTTTAAGAATTTGGAAGATTTCAGGATATTTTGAAACATTCCAAGGAATTTTCAATTTTTCAATCGATTTTAATAATTTGAAGAGATTTCTAATAATTTTAAAGATTTAACGGTAGTTTTTTTAGTTCTAAATTATTTTCAAAAGCCTTAAAAATTTTCAAAAATTTTCAAAAATTCTCAAAAAATTTCAGAATATTTTAAAGCATTTTAAAGATTTCAGGATAATTGAAAATATTCAGTAGAATTTTCAATTTTTTAATTGGTTATAATCATTTTAAGGGATTTTAAATAATTTTAAAGATTTCAGGATATTTAAGAATATTCCAAGGTATTTGCAAATCATTTAAGAAATTTCAAGGGATTTTAAAACATATTAAAGGATTTTTAAGATTTCAGGATGTTTAAAAATATTCCAAGGGATTCAAAGTCTTTTGAGATATTTCAGAATATTTTAAAGGATTTGAAGGATTTCAAATAATTTTTAAAATTTCAAAGTATTTTCGAAAATTGCAAGGGATTTCAAAGAGATTCAAAAAATTTCAGGTGATTTCAAAAAATTTTACAAAATTTGAAATATTTCAGTGTATTTTTTTAATGATTTGAAAAATCTTAAGAGATTAAAAAAAATAATATTAAAAGCTTAAATAATTTTTAGAGATTTTAGATATTATGAAGGATTTTAAAGATTTCAGTGAAAATATTTAGAGGAATTTTTAATTTTTTAACTGATTTCAATCATTTGAAGGGATTTTAAATAATTTTTCAGATCTTAGGGTAGTTTGTTTAAGTTTTGAATAATTTTTAAACACTCTAAATAATTTTTGAACGCTTTAAGAAATTTAAAGATATATCGGGATATTTTAAAGAATTTAAAAGATTTCAGAATATTTAATTATATCCCAAGAAAATTTAAATTTTTTAATTGACTTCAAAAATTTGAAGGGATTTTATATAATTTAATAGATTTTAAGATTATGTTTGAAAATTTAAAAAAAAAATTAAAAAGCTTAAAAAAATTGTAAGAGATTTCAGAATATTTCTAATAATTTTAAAGATTTTTGGACACTTAAAAATATTCCAAAGAATTATCAATTTTTCAATTGATTTCAATAACTTGAAGTGATTTTAAAGTATTTTGATTATTTTAAGGTATTTTTTTTTTAATTCTAGGTAATTTTAAAAAGCTTAAAAAATTTTTAAAAATTTTTGAATATTTTTAGGGATTTTAAAGATTTCAGGATATTTTGGAATATTGCAAGGAATTTTTAATTTTTTAATTGATTTCAATAATTGGAAGTGATTTCAAATGATTTTAAAGATTTTAAAGATTTTAGGGTAGTTTTTTAAAATTCCAAATAAATTTCAAAAGCTTTACAAAATTTCAAGGGATTTTCAAATATTTTAAAGAATTCAAAAAAATTTAGGGCAATTGAAAATATTCCAAGGAATTTTGAACTCATTTCAATAATTTAAAGGGATTTTAAAGAATTTTAAGAGTTTAAGGAATTTTTGAAAATTTCTTAAGATTCCTAAGATCTTAAAAAAATATCAAGGGATCTTAAGCGATTTTACAGGATTAGAAATATCTTGAATAAATTTGTTAGATTGCAGCACTTTAAATAGATTTAAATGAATTTTAAAGATTTTAAAGTTTTAAAAAACTTTGTAAGTAATTTTCGATAGCCTTTGAAAGTTTGAAGGGATTTCAAAATATTGCAAAAGATTAAAAAAATTTTATGAAATTTGAAAAGATTCCAAGGAAATTTTAATTGATTTCAATCATTTTGAACAATTTCAAAAAATTTTTAAGAATTTAAAAAATTATAGGATATTCAAAATATTCCAAGAAATTTAGAATTGATTTCAGTAACTAAAAGGGATTTCAAAGAATTTTAATGGTTTTAGGACATTTTTTCAAACTCCTACAAATTTTTGAGAGCTTTAAAAAATATCAATAGCTTTTAAATATCAAATATCTAAACTGAATTTAATTTTACTGAATTTGACTTCTATTTTATATAAATCAATGGAATTTTTCGAATTTAAAAAAAAATTATAATTCATTTCAATTTAAGGTGAATTATTTTGAAGTCTTATGAATTTATCCTAAATTCGTTAGAATTCACTTGGAATCTTTTAAATTTTGAAAAAGCATCAGGCACAATTTTCTGTTTAAATTTCAAAAATGTATTTTATATTTTATTAAAAATTAATTAAATAATAAAAAAATTTATTTTATTCATAGGAGATTCTATATTAAAAATGTTACAAGATTAGAATTTTGGTCTTTAAATAATAATGGTTCGGAAAAATAAAAAATCAGAGAAAAATCAGAAAAATTTAAAAATTAAGGTTTTTGGCCAATCTGTTGATACGTAAACCTGGTTTTAAAAAATTATATTTAATTCTTCTCTTTGACATTTTTTTAACATGAATATGCTTTAGGCATAAATGCATTTTTAATTAAAAAAATTTTTTAGTTGAAATGTTAATTTTCAATAATAAAAAACAAGTTCTAAACAAAGTGTCAAATTCTTAGCCTAAGAGATGAATCGTCAACCCAATAGTTCCATTTTGTTATATTGTTGAATTTTTAATTAAAAAATGCATTTTCAACCGAAAAGAATAATTTTCAACTAAAAAGATCTATTTTTAATCAAAAAAATTAATTTTTCTAAAAAAAGAAAAATTTTGAACAAAGTAGTCCATTTTTTAACCCAAGGAAAGAATTTTTAAGCAAATAATTTAATTTTTTTAATAAATAAATTTTGAAACAAGAAAATGAATTTTTAAGCAAATAAGATTAATTTTCAGCCAGAAAGATCTACTTTTAATAAAAAAAAAAAACATTTTTGACCAAAAAAAAAGAAGAATTCAACAAAATACATTAATTTTTCACTTAAAAAATGTATATTTAACTAAAAAAAATTGTCAATTAAAACATCAATTTGCAATAACAAAAAGCGAGTTTTCACGAAATAAATTAATTTTCAACAAATGATTTAATTTTCAACAAAGAAAATGCATTTTCAAGCATAAAAATTCATTTTCTATTAAAAAAGAAAAATTTTTTAACGTTTCCGCTTAAAAAGATTCGCTTTCTGCCAAAAAAAAAATTTTGAAAGAAAACATAATTTTTCAATAAAATAATTGAAATTTCAACTGAAAAACAACAAATTTTCGACGAAAATTAAATAGGTAAATCTTCAGTCAAAAAATTAATTTTCAATAATAAAAAACGAATTTTCAACAAAATAGTTCAATTTTTAACCTAAGAGAAGAATCTTCAACTAAATTTTTTAATTTTTAACAAATGGTTCATTTGCCATCCATAAAGATGCATTTTCAGCCGAAGAGATTAATTTGCTACCTAAAAAGCAGATTTTTTATCAAAATACATAAATTTTGTACCAAAAAGGTGAACTTTCAACTTTAAAAAATGGTCACTTAAAACATTAATATTCAATAATAAAAAACAAATTTTAAACAAAATAGTCAAATTGTCATTCCACAAAAAGACTCATCAGACCAAATAGCTAAATTTGTTTTGAATTGTTAAATTTTGAATTTGAAAGATGAATTTTTAAACAAATAGATTGATTTTCAACGAAAAAGATCTATTTTAAATCAAAAAGATTTATTTTCTAAAATAGTACAATTTTCAACCTAAGAGAAGAATGTTCAACTAAATAGTTAAATTTTTTTAAGTAGTAAAATTTTCAACAACAAGAAAAAAATATTCAACCAAATAAATTAATTTTCAACTAAAATGATCTATTTTTAATAAAATAATATGCATTTTCTACCAAAAAAAAATAACAATTTTTAACAAATAGTTGAATTTTTAACTAACAGTTTTGCTGTACTGGTACAGCAGATAGTTTTATTCAAAAAAAAGTTATTAAGCAAAACAACAGTGTGTGGAAAAGAAAAAGGGGAAAAGGGCATAAGGGGAATGGAAAAGGGAAAAGAGTAAGTAAAAAAGGAAAAAGGGTCAATGAGATAGTGAAAGGGGAAATTGAAAGGGAGAATTTGAAAATTGGAAAGGGGGAATAGTGAAAGGGGAAAACGAAAAGTGACAAAGAGGAAAATGGAAAGAGGAAAAAAGGAAAAGGGCATAACGGGAGTGGCAAAGAAAAAAGAGTGAATAAAAAAGTAAAAAGAGTAAATAAAAAAGTGCAAGGGGAAATTGGAAATTGGAAAGGGGTAATAGGAAAAGGGGAAAAGAGAGAGTGTTAAAGAGGGAAAAGGAAAGAGGAAAAGACTGAAAGAAAAAGAAAAAGGGGAAAAGGCATGAAAGGAATAGCAAAGGAGAAAAGGGCATAAGGGGAGTGGCAAAGAGGAAAAGAGTAAATAAAAAAGGGTAGAAGGGTCAATGGATTTTAATTTCTCCTTTCCAATTGGAAATTGGAAAGGGAAATAAGACGAGCGAAAGAGGGAAAGAGAAAGAGAAAAAGAGAAAAAGGAAAAATAGAAAAGGGGAAAAGGGCATTAGGGGAGTGGCAAATAGGAAAAGAGTAAATAAAAAAGGGAAAAAGGGTCAATAGATTTCAATTTCCTCTTTCTAATTGGAAATTGAAAAGAGGAAATAGAAAGAGGGAAGAAGGGACAGTGATAAAGAGGGGAAGGGAAAGAGGAAAAGAGGAAAAGGAAAAAGATAAAAGGAAAGTGTTAAAGGATAAAAGAGTAAATAAAAAAGAAAGAAAGGTAAATGAAAAAGTGAAAGGGGAAATTGGAAAGGGGTAATAGGAAAAGAGGGAAACAAAAAGTGTTAAAGAGAAAAAGGGAAAGAGGGAAAGACAAAAAGGAAAAAGAGTAAGGGGGAAAGAGAAAAGGAAAAAGGGGGAGGAAATAAGAGGAATGGCGAAGGAAAAAAAAGCATAAGGGGAGTGGCAAAGGGGAAAAGAGTAAATAAAAAAGGAGAAAGGGTTAATGAAAAAGTAAAAGGGAAAATAGGAAATTGGAAAGCGGAAATTTTAAAAGGAGTGAAGGGAAAGTGGTACAGAGGGAAAGGAAAAGAGAAAAAAAGGGAAAAGGAGAAACAGGCAAGGAAAAAAGTGCATTAGGAGAGTGGCTAAGGGGAAAAAATAAATAAAAAAGGGGAAATGAAAAAGTAAAAGTAGAAATTGAAAATTGGAAAGAGGAAATAGAAAAAGGGTAAAAGGAAAAGTGGTGAAAAGAAAAGGGGAAAAAGGGAAAGAGGAAAAGAAAAAAAAAGGAAAGGAAAAATAAGGAAAGGGAAAAGAAAAAGGGCATAAGGGGAATCGTACAGGAGAAAAGGGCATAAGGGGAGTGGCAAAAAGGAAAAGGGTAATTAAAAAAGGAAGAAGTGTAAATGAAAAAGTGGAAGGGGAAATTGGAAAGAAGAAATAGAAAAAGAGGAAAAGGAATAGTGGTAGAAAGGGAAAGCGTAATAGGAAAAAAGGAAAAGGAGAAAGGTAAAAGAGGAAAGGGGTAAGGGGGAAAGGGAATGGTGGTAAGGGCATACGGGGAATAGCAAAGGGAAAGAGCATAAGAGAAGTGACAAAAGGGAAAAAAGTAAATAAAAAAGGAAAAAGGGGAAATGAAAAAGTATAAGGGGAAATCAGGAATTAAAGAGAGGAAATTAAAAAGGAGAAAAAGAAAAGTGACAAAGAGGGAAAGAGAAAAGGAAAAACTGAGAAAGAAAAAAGAGGAAAGGGGATAGGGTAAAAGGTACAAGAGCATAAGAGGAATGGCAAAGGGAAAAGGGCATAAGGGAATTGGCAAAAGGGAAAAAAGTGAAGAAGAAAGAAAAAAGCCTAAATGAAAAAGTGAAAGGGGAAATTGTAAATTGGAAAGAAGCAATAGAAAAAGGAAAAAGGGGGAGGTGGTGAAGAAGGAAAGGGAAAGAGGGAAAGCGAAAGGGGGAATAGTGAAATGGGAAAACGAAAAGTGACAAAGAGGAAAATGGAAAGAGGAAAAAAGGAAAAGGGGAAATTGTAAATTGGAAAGAAGCAATAGAAAAAGGAAAAAGGGGGAGGTGGTGAAGAAGGAAAGGGAAAGA
>JAUELO010015326.1:0-11286 GCA_032357855.1 Amphibolips quercusostensackenii
TTTTGTAAAAATTCATCGATTTTAATTAAAATTCGTCATTTTTTGGTAGAAAATTTATCTTTTAGGTTAAAGATTCAACTTTTGTTTAAAAAATCCTTTTTTTGTGGTGAAGATTTATTATTTTTGTTGAAGATTAATTTATTTGCTTAAAAATTTAACTGCGTTGTTAAAAATGCGCATTTTACTTTGAAATTTCATTTTAATTAATTAATTCTATTTTTCATCTAAAATTTACCTTTTATAATAAACACTTAAACTTCTTAGTTGACAATTGTCTCTTTAGTTGAAAACTGAGCTATTTCGTTAATAATTTATTGAATTTTTTAAAAATCTTTCTTTTTGGGAGAAAATTCATCTTTTAGGTTGGCAATTCAACTATTGCGTTTAAAATTCTTTTTTTTATGCTTGAAGAGTCATTATTTTAGTTAAAGATTAATTTCTTTGCTTGAAAATTTAACTATGTGGTTAAAAATACGTTTTTTTATTCAAAAATTCATTTCTTTGGTGAAAATTAGTTTTTTAACGAAATTTAAACTTTTTGAATAAAAATGCCATCAATGATTAATGATTCCGTTTTTTGTCGAAAATTTACCTTTTCTCATAGACACTTAATCTTCTTGGTTGAAAATTCATCTTAGTGGTTGAAAATTTAAGTATTTTTCAAAACATTTATCTGTTTTATAAAAAATTTGACCTTTTTGTTAGAAAATTTATCTCAGAGGTTGAAAATTCAGCAATTGGGTTGGAAATTCTTTTTTTTTTGGTTGAAGATTTATTTCTTTGATGAAAATTATTTTTTTCCATTGCAAATTAATCTTATTAACTTAAAATATAACTATAAAATTTCTTGTCTAAAATATACCTTTTCTCATACACTTAATTTTATTGGTTAAAAATTTATCTTTTTGGTTAAAAATTGGACTATTTTTTTAAAATGCATTTATTTTATTGAAAGTTTGTCTTTTTTTTTAGTATAAAATTCATCTTTTAGGTTGAAAATTCAACTACTGGATCAAAGATTATTTTTTTGCTGAAGATTTATTATTGTTTGCATTTTGGTTGCATATTCATTTCTTTGATGGAAATTGTTTTTTTTTACTATCAATTAATCTTTACTAAAAATTCAATTGATAATTAATAATTTAATTTCTTCTCTAAAATTAACCTTTTCTGATACACTTAATTTTCTGGGTAGAAAATTCATCTTTTTGGTCAGAAACTGAACTATTTTTTGAAAATATATCTAATTTTTTGATAATTTGGCTTTTTATGGTAAAAATTAATCTTTCAGAATTTCAGTTAAAGAATAATTTATTTGTTAAAAAATTCAACTGTGTTGTTGAAAATGCGTTTTTTTGGTTGAAAATTCATTTCTTTGGTATAAATAAATTTTCTATCGAAAATAATTTCTTTAACTAAAAACGTAATAATTAATTAATAATTTCATTCTCTGTCTAAAATCTACGTTTTCTGATAGACACTTAATCTTCTTGGTTAATGATTAATCTTTGAGGTTAAAAATTTAACTAATTTGCTAGAAATTTATCTTTTTTATTAATAAATTTGTCTTTTTCGGGTGAAAATTTATCTTTCAGGTTGAAAATTTATCTTTCAGATTGAAAATGAGACTATTGGGTTAAAATTTTTTTTTTTTTGGTTGAAGATTCATTATTTTATTTAGAGATTACTTTCTTTGCTGAAAGATTTAGCTATGCTGTTGAAAATAAAATTTTTTTTTTAAATCAATTTTTGGAACTTAAATTTTATTTATTTTGGTAGAAAATGAATATTTTTGAATTGTAAATTTAACTTGCAAAAAATTCTTCTCTTTTGTGTGAAAATTAGTGTGCTTTGTTTAAGGAATCTTATAAATTTACTTGATCTAAGCCTTGAATTAACTTAGGTCTTAACTTAACCTAAGCTTGGACCTAACTTAAGCATTAACATAAATTAAGTATTAACTTGACTTCATCTTTAATCTAACTTAAGCCTTAACTTAACTTAAGCATTAACTTAGCCGCCAAAAGGGGTAGTTTCGGACATGTGGGGTAAGTTTGGACATTCCTAAATCAATAGTTATTTAAACTTTATTTAGAAATCTCCAGATTTACCTCACATGTCCGAAATTACCCTGTTTGACGGTACCCAATTATAAAAAAACTCCGCAGCCGGAAAACATTTTTTCCGCTGACCCAGATATCTTATAAGGAAAAAAACAGATGGCAAGGTCTATGAAAATGTTTGTGTTTTGACAGTTTGTTCTAATTTTGAGGATATATCATTGCCTCTACCACGCGTAGTATAACTGCCGCGTTCTCAATTCTAATATTTTTCAAGGACAGTGTTTAGTATATATAGCGGTGAAAATCTTTCCTATTTTTCATTAATCGTCAACTGAAAAAATGAAAATCTACAATAGTGTTCTACTCTTCATAATCGAAATTTTAATCCATATTTTGGGTACGTGTGCCTTACATAAATTAATTCATACGAGCCATTCATAAATTGCATCACAGATAACTTGACTTTTTTATACCCCTCTCTCCATGTCACGTAATTTGTCCAAAAATATTATATTCTCGTCAATTTTATAGGTTCAGGAATTTTATATTTCAAATATTTTCTTTTTTGAGAATTCTATTTTTCGACGAAAAGTTTTTAAATATTTATTTTTTTTAGTTATTTTTTTCAATATTTAATCACTTAATTCTTAGTGAATGAAGAATATTGATTAAAAAACAATTTCTCAATTGCTTAAATTCGGAAATTTAAAAGTGTCGGATATTTTATAATTTAGAAATTTTCTGTCAAGAATTTTATCATTCGGAAATTTTCTAATTCAGGATTATATAATTGTCCGAAATTTTATAATTTCAGGAATTTTTAATTTCGAATATTTTCATTTTCGAAATTTTTTTCCAGTGTTGCGAATTTTATTTTACGGGATTTTTCAGCAGTCCTATAAACTGGAAAAATTTTGAATTATAAAATTTTTAAATTTAAAATTTCGTAAGAGAAAATTCAGAATTCAAACAATTAAAAGAATTTTTAATGAATATAGTTTTTCAAAATACAATAATGAAATATTTTCATCAAAGAAAATTTTTTTATGTTCGAAGTTTTTTAAACTAATGTTTGAATTCAAAATACCAATTATTTTAAAAATAGATATTTCTGAATGAAAAATTTTGATTGAAAATGTGCATACTGCTTTTTAAAAATTACAGAAAACGTTCTTAAAAATAGAATTGATGATTAAAAATAAAAATTAAAAAGGAATTTTTTTCGTCCAAGGTGCACGTCTTCTTCCATTTATTTTTTTATACAATTTTTATAGAATCATTATTATTAAAAATTATAATAATAATTTAGAGAAATTTAATGCATTAACAACAATTTCTTCGATAAAAATATCTTATTATTGTACTTCTAATAAATAAATAATATTTAAAGAAATTATTTAAAAAATGTATTAATTTCGGGAATTCTTGAGATCGAAAATTTTATGTCAGAAATCTTACTATTCGGGAATTCTATTATTCGGCAATATTCAAATTCAGAAATTTTACAGTATCGGGAATTTTATTTTTCGAAACTTTTTAGCCGTCCCATATGTAGAAGCTTTTCAAGAAGTTTGGAAGATTTCAAAAGAATACATTTTTTTTTAAGATTCGCAGGAAAATTAAATTTTTTTATTTTGTATTAATAATTTTAAAAGAATATTTTTGAAAATTTCAAGACATTTTAAAAGATTTATGAAACTGTCAAAAAAGAGTCTGGAAAACTTTAGGGAAATTTTTTAGATATGAAATATTTTCTAAATATTTCAAAGAAAGAATTGTATCATTTTAGAAAATATATCGATGTTTTGCAAAAAAATTTAAAAATAATTAAAAATTTGTAAAGATTTCACAAAATTGCAAAGAATATGTAGGAATAATTTAAGTTAGTTAAAAAATATTCAGGAATTTTAGAAGTTTTAAAGCGATTAAAAATATTGAAAGATTTCTGAAAAATAATACAATATTTTTAAAAAGCTTCCAAACTTTCGAAAAACTTTATCAGAAATTTTTTGAGACATTTTTTTGAAATATCTGAAATTTTCAAAGGTGTTTTTGAATTTTTTTAAGAAACCTAGGAAAATGATATTTATATAAATTTAAAAACAAACAAAACTAAAAAAATAAATTGTTATTCGGAATTCTTATTTCGTGTTATAAATTATTTTCCACGAAACAAAAAAGGATGCTTAATATTAAATAAATGAGAAATTCTAAAAAATATATTATTCAAATTAATTTCTATTTTTTTAAATTAATAATCTGGAAAATGAGACTTTTTGAGAATATTATTTTGTAGCAAATGATTCTTGTTTTTTTGCTTAAAGCAAATAACTTGTAAATTGTAAATTCATGTTTTTCGGAATAAAGCTGAAAATCTTACCACAATTTCCCCTACTCTTTTAATTCCTTCCCCTTTGAGTCCCAAACTTCTTCGTCCGCTACTTCCCTATCTCCTGACTTCCCTAGCTAACACTCCCCTTTCCCTACTACCCTAACCAGCTCTTAGTAACCACACTTTTCTCACCTGCACTTTCCTACCAAACCTCACGTCATTTTTCCTTTCTACCCTTCTTTGTCACAAATTATTTCCTATACTTTCCCTCATTTCCCATATTTCTTCCTAATTTTGCCTGGAATCCCATACTTTCTCCCCCTGACATCCCTGATTTGCCCTTTCCTCATTTACCCTCATTTTCATTCTTACCCCTCTAATCATTTCCTTTTACTTTCCCTCACATTCCCTAGTTTCCCCACCCCCAATTTCTTATCACTTTTTCTACTTCCTTGCCCCTACTATTTCTTCCTATTCTTATTTTCGCTACTACTTTTTCCCTAATTACCACTAACTCTCTCTACTTGTCCACTTCTAATCACCACATATTTCCAGAAACTCCCAATCCCTAATTTCTCCTTATTTTCGACCACTCACTTCTTTTACTAACCCTCGCATAATTTTCCCTCGCTTCACCTTATTCTCTAATTCGTTATTTCCGCTACTTCTTCTTTTCTTATTCTTCTCACTTTCCACACTTTTACTCCTCTTATTTCCCGTACCTCTTCTTCTATAATTTTCATTTAACACCCCTAACATACCCTAGTTCACCATCATTAATTTCCCCTTATATTGCTATTTTTCCACCCTTCATTTTTTATACTTCTCTCTAGTTATTTCTTCTCATTTCTCACACTTTCCTTCCTCATTTTCCTTTAACTTTAACTTACCGTTATTCTTCCAATTCCTATTCTTTCATTGACACTCACTTACTCTACGTCCCCACTCCTAATTTTTACTAAATTCCCCTGATTTCCCTTTTATATTTTTTAAAATTATTTTCCACCCCTCAAATTTCTTACTAACACTCGATTAATTTTTCCTCATATTATCTGATACCTCACCCCTTATTTGCGCCACTTCCCTTTTTCCACTTCTTACTTTCCACACTTTTTCTTCCCTTCTTTCACCTCTATTTTCCGCTATCCTGATTTCCTCTATTGCCTGTTCCTTAATTACCACTTACTTCCCCACCTTTAATTTCTACACACTTTGCCTACTTCCTCTTCCCTAATTTGTCATCATTTTGCACCCCTAACTTCCCCTCCATATTCTCGCCTAATTTCCCCCTATTTCACCTAATTCTAAACGCCTCATTTCTGCTACATACCTCGCGTCACTTCTTATTATTTTTCATACTACTCCTCTCATCACCCCTATCTTTCCTCCCATAATTTGCGCTCACTTCCTCTAACACCTATCAGTTCTCCATCCTTAATTTCCCCTCATTTCCTATGCTTCCCTTCCATTATTTTCCCTCAATTTCCACACTTCTCTTCCTTTAAATTTCTCCCTACCATGATTTTCTCTTCTGCTTCTTCCATAATTACCACTCACTTCCCCTACTTTTTCACCCCTAATTTCCTTTAATTTCTCTGCTTCCCTTCAGCTGATTTCCACTTACTTCTATTTTTCTTCTCCAAATTTCCCTACCTTTTCTGCCCGTGTCTACACAACTCTAAAAATAAGTGTTTTTGTGACAAATTAAGCAGAAAATACAAATTCAAATAACTTTGCGGAAAACTTATTTTCATAAATCGGAAAAATGCATCGCTTAATTTCCTAAAAAAAAACACATATTGTGTCCACGAGAAATTTTTCGGCTTTAAGCGTTAAAACCTACCTAATTTTAAATAGATGCAGTCGCTGTAATACTTTTTAAATTACAACAATTTTTTTTTTTCACAGAATTAAATGCTTCACCAGAACCTTCCGGAGAAGGTTCATCTATGTCAAATCTGGATACTTTGGGAGAACCACTTTTAAACAGAAGAAATATGCCTGTTGGAAAATATCGATCAAGAAGTAAACCTGAAATACGTGTCCCATATTTGAACGGCGTTATTGATGTGGTTTTAAAGAAAGATGCATCCGGTGTATATCATACGACCAAATGTTCCGTTATGGGCGAACATGCTGGGGTTCCAACTCTTGAATTTCGAGCAAGATACAGCTTTATAACCAAAGCTATTACATTTAAAAAAATGCCCTTCGACGAAAGCTATGACGGACCTTCCGCAAAATGCGTGATATATATATTTGAAGATCACGAAGGCAAACAGACACTTTTGGGTGCGAAAATTCCACCTCTTCCTGCCAAGAAACGACGTGAAATACCACCAGGTAAATAAATACGTACGCGTACGACGTACGCACAATGTAACTAAAAAAGGGAAATCGAAAAGGGAAAGGGGAAAGGGGACAAGGGATGTGGAAAGAAAAAGAGGAAAGTGAAAAAGGAAAGGGGACTGGGGATGTGAAAAAAGAAAGAAGGAAAGAGGAAAAGAAGAGGGGACAAGGAATAAAAAAAAAAGAAAAAAGGGGAAAGGGAAAGTGGGAAAGAGAATGTGAAAAAGGAAATGGAAAATAGAAAGGAAAAAGAGAAAAGGGAAAAGGGTAGATAGTAAAGGGTGAAGGGGTAAAGGGAAAAGGAAAAATGGAAAAAGGAAAGGGTACAGTAAGAGAGGGACAAAGTGATTTCTTGATCCAGGCCCTGCCCCTAAGTGCGGTCATGATGATTCCTTACGAAAAATTCCAAAGTTAACCCAACAAAGTTTCATTTTCGCCGTGTGGCCTCACTGCAACACACTGTTTTTTTGCACTAGAGGGTAAGATAGCCCCCCCTCACCCTCTTCAAGTTTTTAAATGGTTTTCAAATGAAAGGATTTTAAAATATCGAGATTTTTGTTTCGGGATTTTCAGTCGTCCCGATAAAAGTAAAAATTTAAATTGAAAATATTTTTTAAATATTGGTAAATGATTCTCTTCCTTACATTTCCGGGCCAATTTAGAGTAAATCAGGTTTTATTTAACAAGATTTATTCCAAGCTATGAAGAGTTCAAAATATGTCCAAAAAGAATCGGGAAAATTTTAAGGTATTTTAAATAATTTAAATCTTGATAAGATTTTTAAAAAATTAAAAAAAATTTTGATTTTTGAAGATTTTGAAAAAATAAGTATATTAAGAACATTGAACCGTTTTAAGAGAATTTTAACAGAATTTTATTCAAGAAGAAGAATTTAGGATAATTAAAAATAATAAATAAATTAAATCTTAGAGAATTTTATAAGAAATTCAAAAAAGATTGTAGGAAATTTTCAATAGTTTTCTACAATTTTGAAAAAAAGTGGACAAGATTACAGAATTAAAAAATGATCCAAGCAAGTTAAACTATTTTGAAGTTTTGAAAATATTAAAAAATAATTCAAAACTTGTAAAGTTTTTAAAATGAAAAAAAGAGTGTAAACTATTAAAAAATTTTAAAAAAGATTTAAAAGCATTTTAGGAAATTTGAAAGCTTTCAAAAAAATGAACAAATTATCTTGACATCTTTTAAGATTTGTAAAGATTTCGAAAGAAGAAGTTTAAGAATTTTAAAAAGTTTAAAAAGACTAAAAAAGTTTGGTCAAGATTCCTGGGCAAATTTCTATAGATTTTATACAATTTCGAATAAAAACGCAGAAAATTTGAAATGATTTTTTATTTTCAAGAATTGATTTTTAAAGAAAATTTTAAAAGTTTTCAATTTTGCTTTTGGCTGTGGGTTATTACTTCAATAAATAAACAAAATAAATAAAAAACATTTATGAAAATGTCAAAAAAAGATTTCTTAATTTTCAAAGATTTTTTTTTTAAATTTGAAGAAAAATTTTAGAAGCTTTAAATAGCTAAAAAATATATAAAAATTTGAAAATATATCTGAAATTGGACAATACTGTGAATTAATTTTTTTTTTTTTAATTTTCTACATTACTTTTCGAAAGACTTATAACTTTACAAACAAACTGATAATACTTAGTAGATTACTCTCAGGCCTTAGAATCTATTGCCCAATAAGTGCTTTCAAGCTTTCAACAAAAATTATTTAATTTATCAATAATCATATAAAATTATAAAGGTTAATCAAATGTTGTATTTTTAAAAAAAATATTTTTTTTAATTCAAAAACTGTACGCAAACTATTCCATTTAAAGTTAAGAATTTATTTTTTAGTTCAAAATTGGTGTAATTGCTTGAAAATTCATCTTCTTTGGGCAAAAATAATCTCTTTGTCGGGAAATTTACTATTTAAAAAAATTAAACTACTGTGTGGAAAGCTGAACTGCTTTGTCTAAAATTCATTTTCCTTGTTAGCGATTTATAATTTTAGTAAAAAATTGATCTATTTTGCTAATAACAGAACTATTTTGACTAAAATTCATTTTTGTTAAAATCAATTTTTTAGTTCAAAATCCAACATTTTTCGTTGAAAATGTAGTTTTTTGGTTAAAAATTAAACTACTTGGTTTCAGGTTAAACGAAATTGTTAAAAATTTATTTTTTATCTTAAAAATTAATTTTATTGATTAAAAATTTAACTCTCCTTTTATTAGTTGAAAATTAATTTTTTTTAATTGATTCTTAAACCCTTTTGTTGAAATTCGTGTAATTTCTTCAAAATTTATCTTTTTTGAGAAAGAATAATCTTCTTGGCGGTAAAATTCTACTTTTTTTTGGTTGAAAATTAACTTTCTTGATAGAACACTAATCTCATGAAAAAAAAATTTTTTTTGCCTAAAAATCAATCTCTTCGGTTAAATTTTTCGTTTAGTTGAAAATTAAAGTACTTGGTTGAGAGTTGATCTAGCTTTTTGAAGATTCATTTTTTTTTACTTCAAAATTAGTTTTGTTTTATGAAAATTTAACTTTTCCTTTTTTTGGTAAAAATGTTTTTTTTTTAGTCAAAAATTTAAGTTTTTGGGTAAAAATCATGTAATTTCTTGAAAATTCATCTTTTTTGAGGAAAAATAATCTTCTTGGTGAGAAACATATCATTTTCAAAAATTAAACTACTGTGTGAAAATCTGAACTACTTCAATTGATCCAAAAGTTTGGTTTAAAATAAATCTTTCCGGTTGAAAATTTATTTTTCAAATTAAAAAATTCAACTTCTCAGAAAAAATCATGTAATTTTAAAAAAATTCATATTTCTTGAGAAAAAATAATCTTTTTCGTGGCAAATTCATTTTTTTCAAATTAAACTACTAGATGGAAAGCTGAACTCCTTTTAAAAAATGCATTTCTTGTTACTTATTTCATTTATCATTTCAGTCAAAAATTCATCTGTTTTGTTTAAAATATAATTATTTTGCCTAAAATTTATTTTTTGAAAAACAATTTTTCAGTTTAAAATGCAGTTTTTTTTGTTTGAAAATTAATTTTTTGGTCTTGAGAGTTAGTTTCGTTTATTGAAAATTTAACTATATTATTTCTGGTTCAAATCTGACCTCTTAAGATAAAAATTTAACAGATTGGATAATTCAAAGTTACTGCTTTTATCAGTGAGTCCCATTGAATGATTTTAAATGTCACTTTTGAATGATTTGTCAGTCGCGGCATACGAATTATATGAATACGTCAAAATTGAGTTCGAACTAATCACTTTTGACTGATTCAAATTTAGAATTAGGAAATTAGTTAAGTGATATAATCAGTAAAAGAAATTAGAAATAGAATTAAGAAACTTAGAATTTAGAAATTTCCAACTTTTAATTTATTTTCAAGGCGATCCAAGACTTTTCAATCCTGAAGAAAACAAATGGTTCATCACTTATGCGGGCACGGACTTTGTGGTGACGCACAATCCTGAGACAAAAATAGATGATTTACACCGTTTGTATGGTGATCTATGTCCACTTATTAAAGATTTGCATAAATATAATGTCCACACTATTTTTTATGGCGGCGTTCACTTTTTCATGTACCAACAATCCTCAGATCACATAATTGTGGGAGGTAAGCCAGTCTATAGCAATCGGCTAGGATACACTGCGACATACTGGAATAACATTTAAACTATATCTAAATTATGTTATATTTTTGTAAAATAAGTTTTTGAATAAAATTATAATTGATCAAACATTTTCTTTCACTTAGCAGCCGTCCATAAACTACGTAACTCTCTTAAAATGAATAAGTAAAATCTCACTGGCTGAAGCAGTCAGAAGTGTGTCACTGACAACCAGTGAAATTTCACTGGTTCACTCAGTAAAATTTCGTCGCTGCTTGAACCAGTGAAGTTCACTGGCTAAATCAGTGAAGTTCGCTGGTTAAACCAGTAACAGTAGTAATCTGGTCGCAAGCATTATCGTTGGTCAGCTGGTTAGGTATAATACTTACCATTTATCACTTTCCTTCTAACCTCTTTAAAATTATCTTTTACAAACTGGACTTTACTCTTACATTAATAAATTAGGGCCGGCCTGCAGCTAGGCCTAAAATATTTATTACATAAACACTAGTGCAAAATAAAATCTGTTTTCACGTAAAAAAGTAAACCAAGTGATGGTCAAAAGGCAAATCCCGTATCGAGGCAAGAAACATTCAAGCCGGTAAGAAGAGTGACATAACAAGGATCGTGTTTTCTTTATACCTGAATTCAAGGCAAAAAACATTTATGCAGGTAGGAAGAGTGGGAATAAGAGGGTCGTCTTTTCCTCATACCTGAAATACAAGTGATGGTCAAAGGATATTACGTTACAGTCAAACAGAAATATACGTTAGGAAGAATTTAGAAATGAGAAGAAGCCGAATAAAATCAAGATGTACTTTCCCTATACTATTATTATTATTATTATTATTATTATTATTATTATTATTATTATTATTATACCATTGAGTCATTTCCCTT
>JAUELO010015333.1:0-11286 GCA_032357855.1 Amphibolips quercusostensackenii
CCAGCAGCGGCGCCGGGGAGTCAATCGGGTTTCGTGCGCCGAGCACAGCAGAACAGCTGAGTTGAACTGAATTCAGTTCACTGAGTTCGGTCTCACCTCCCGGATCCCATTTATGCTGAACAGTCACTCCTACGCGCTCGGAAACCACGTGCTCGCCACAAAGCCGGCACCAATCTTACAGTCTATAGCTTACACCATCCACCACATATCATTTTCTCTCACAATCCTTTCCTCAATAAATACCTTACAAAATACCCCACAGATCTTGAAGTTTGTCAAAAACTAATACCATATTCCACAAAAAATGTGATGTTTATCTCTTTCTTTGAAGATGTAATGTTTTGAGAAAGCCAATTTGTTGTACCACTTTCATCTCTAAACCCATTTCCAGTCACCTATCCTGTCGGTTAGACTTTTATCTTGGGTATAACGAGTTTTCTAGTAATTCTTACAGTTCAGAAAGAAGGTGTCAAGAAAGGGTTAGTGTGAGGCAAAAAGGGATGAAAATAGTGACTTAGAGATACTGGGAAAGCCACCGGCTGTTGTTGCTCGACACCTGCTTCGTGCCGCAAGAATTGCGCGTCCTGGGATATCTGCAGCTGCCGACTTTAATGCAGTTGCAGTTTTGCTAAGAAAGTGGATGCGAATTCAGAAACAAGGGAAGGGTGAAAGAGAGGGAATCGGAAACTTGGTAAGCGTTTCTCCAAGCAAAGAAACATGGAGAATTAAGACAAACTTTCGTATGTTAGTAGCTGGTTGTCAATGACCCCAAACTTATTAGCACACCAAGATGTGATTTTTTTGCCAAGATACTAAGTTAGGTTCTATTCAGAAATTTAACTTAATGTTCAATAGTATAAAAACAGTTAGATTTCTCCTAATTTGTATTTCTTCCGTAGAGTTGTCAAACTAACCGGGAAAACCGGAAAATAGCCAGGATGTTAAATAAAAGGAATAATTGATTAGGAATACTAATTCAAGTCGGGAATTACATTCAGTGATTTAAAGGATGTGAATTTTGAAAGGTTTTAGAAGAATAAACATTTTTTTACAAATTCTGGAAAAAACTTAAATGATTTTATTTAAAAAAATTAATTCTAAGATAATTTTTCCAAAGATTTACCAAATCGGCAAAAAAGAATCTGGATGATTTTAAGGCAATTTTGCTCATAAGGAATATTTGTTTTAATTTTGGGAAAACACCAATCATTTTAAAATATATTTAAAAGGTCTACTGAATTCTTTTAAAAATTAATGCAAAATTTTAAGCACAAAAATTGTAAAAAGTATTTAAATTATTTAAATAATATTCATAAGGTTTATAAAATTCAAAAATAATAAAAATTTGAAATATTTTTTTAAAATTCTAAACTAAATGTAAGATTTTTTTAAAATTTCAAAAAGAAATCTCAAACTTTTTAAAAATTTTTGATAGGTTTCAAAAAAATAAACAACTTTTCTTAAGATTCCCAGGAAAATGAAAAATGATTTTTTATTTTTAAAATACAATTTCTAAACTGAAGTATTTATGTAGTTGATATTTTTTTTTTATTCAAAACGATCAATTTGTTGGAAATTTAATTTTTGAGGCAGATTTTTCGATTGTATTGTAAAAAATTTGTCGTTCTGGCCTTAAAGTTCTACTATTTAGTGAAAGTTCCAACTGTTTTTGGTTTGAGTTTAAACTTTTCCTTTTAAAATTCGACCATTTGGTTAAAAATTAAACTATTCTGTTCTAAAGTCATATTAAAAAGATAAATATAGAAAATATTAAAATAAAGATATGACTTTACATTTTTTTATATTTATTGTAAAATACTAAATAATATTAAGCTGAAATATTAACATTTTAATTCTTAACAAAAAATGTGATAGTTTATATTGTAATAAAAAAAGTTTTGAATAAAAAATAGAAAAAACAGTTGTATTCAGCCTGCAAAATATGAATGTTTAACAAATTGAATAAATTCCCCGCTCAATACTTTGATTAAATATTTTTTTTACAAATTATGGGAAAAACTTAAATGATTTTATTTTTGAAAAATTAATTCTAAGAGAATGTTTCCAAAGATTTCCTAAATTGGCAAAAAAGAATCTGGATGTTTTTAAGGCAATTTTGCTAATTAGGAATATTTTTGTTTTAATTTTAGGAAAACACCAATCACTTTAAAATATATTTAAACGGTCTACTAAATTCTTTTAAAAATTAATGCAAAATTTTAAGCAAAAAAATTGTGAAAAATATTCAAATTATTTTAAAAAATATTCATAAGGTTTATAAAATTCAAAAATAATAAAAATTTAAAATATATATTTTTTAAATTCTAAACTAAATGTAAGATTTTTTAAAGATTTAAAAAAGAAATCTCAAACTTTTTGAGAATTTTTATAGGTTTTAAAAAAATTAACAACTTTTCTTAAGATTGCTGTAAAAAGAAAAAAATGATTTTTTATTTTTAAAAATCAATTTTTAAAGAAAATCGCAGTAAAATTTAAAAGATTTAAAAAATTTTTTTAAAAAGTCCGAAAAATTTCAAGGAAATTTTTTTTCATGTTAAATAATTGTCAAAATTTTAGGAATAATTGGAGTCAGTTTAAAAAACGTTCGGAAGTTTTTCTCTTAGCAGAAATTTCACCTTTTCAGTTGAAAATGCAATTATGTGGTTGAAAATTAATCATTTGAATAATTATCTATTTTAGATCTGGAATGTACTATTTTCCTAAAAATTATTTTTTTCTTCTTGAATTCAAGTTTAATTTATTAAAAATTTCTTTTTTTGGAAATTTACCTATTCTTCTAAATTTGTTTTTGTGTAAGAACTGATTTTCTCAACGAAAGATTTAATCATTTCATTATTTGTTAAAAACAGCCCTTTTTAATGAAAATGCATTATTTTGTTACAAAGTTATCTTTTTGGTAGAAAATTAATATTCTTGGGTAAAAATTCACCTTCTTGGTCAAAAATGTAATTATTTGTTAAAAAACGTTTTTTGTTGTTCCTGAAAGTTTATATTTTCGAATTAAAAATTCAACTGTTTGATTAAAAATTTGAATATTTTTGTTGAAAATTCATTTTTTTAATCAGACCAACTCTTGTTGATTTATAATAAAAATATTTTTTCGTTGAAATATCAGCTTTTACATTTTTTGTTAAAAATTGATGTTTTTTCATTAAAAATTAAACTGCTTGGATAAAAGTTGAACTACTTTATTAAAAATTTAATTTTCTTGATGAAGATTTATTATTTCAATTGAAATTTCATCTCTTTGGTTGAAAGTGTAACTATTTCGTTGAAAATCCTATTCTTTTTCGGTCAAAAATTTATCTATTTTGTTAAAAGTTTAACTGTTTTTTTTATATTAAAACTTTTTTTTGTCTTGTTCAAAAATAATTTCAAATGTATAAAGATTTTAAAAAATATTTAATAAAATGTGAGTTTTTGAAAAATTCGAAACAAAATCTAAAAGCATTTTAAGAATTTTGAAAGACTTCAAAAGAATAAAAAAAAATTCTTAAGATTCATTAGGGAATTTCAAAAAAAATTTTTTTATTAATTAATTTTAAGAAAGAATGGAATAAAAGATTTTAAAGCACATGAAAGGATTTTCTAAAGTTTATAAAAAGAATATAAAGTATTTTAAAGCAAGATTTTTTTATTTTGAAGATTACAAAATTCTAAAACCAATTTCATTTAGTTTTAGAAATGTTGAGAAGTTTTGCAAAAATTTTAAAATAATTTTCAAGTTGTGAATATTTCAAAAAATCGTTAACGTAGTACACATTTTGAAGGATTTTGAACAAAGAATTTAGATGTAGTTTTAGATTTCTTTGATATTAGCAATCAGGCTCTGATTAATAATTTAAAAAGAAAATGATAAAAATTACTTATTTTTATATTAAGTGAATTCCACACTAAATATTTTATAAACGCATGTAATTAAAAGTAAAATGTCATCATGTGCAGAAATGTCTGATGAAATTGTCACATTGTCGACATCATCACTTGCAAAAATATTATTTTGTTTAAATGCAATAATATATCACAATACATGAAATTGCACATAGGATAACCGCATTTTAAATATTTTTAATTATTGCTTGTATTTTTACTATTTTACTAAAATTATAGTGAGAGGAGATTTAATATCTGCAACTAAAATAATACTCTAAAATTTTCTTCTGACTGTTTAGGACATTACCTTCCGACAGCCTAAGGTTCGTGAGAAAGAGTTGTTAAGTTCGATTCGAAAATTTTTTGTTTATGTTTGAAAGTATAAAAACGGTTAATTTTCTCCAAAGGATGTCTTTCGCAGTGCTAAAATTTTACTTCTAATTTTTTTTGACTCCTTGAAACAGTACCTTCCTACAGCCAAAAGCCCAAAAAGAAGATTTGTTGCTTTTTGTAAAAAAATAAATATTTAAAAAAAAATGTTTTTTGTGCTCACAAGTCTTTTTTCGTCTCATAGATTTTTTAAATAAGTACAGAAAATGTTTTTATAACTATTTTTTATATTTTTAATGCACTAAAACAACTATAAAATGAAAATATTTCAGACTAGACATAAGAAAGTCCAACATAATTCTTGTTACTTTATTTCGGATTAAAGAAATTTTATTTTCATGGAAATGTTACAATTTGAGTTGAAAGCAGTCCTGAACTTTTCTTAACTCGTTATACAAAACTGCTTTTATGATTGCGTCATGTCGTAATAGCAGGTAATCGATTAGTCATATAATCTTATGATACTAACCGAGACTGATATACGTTCAGATAAGTTTGCAGTCATATCTCAATTACGGCTGAGAAAATTTAAAAAAGGACGTGCACTTTTATTATTAAATGAACATATAATATCACAGTTGGCTAAGAATTATTTTAAAATTTTGATCCAGATGTCTCGATTTCGATATTAAGGTGCTTCTTCAAGCTGGATTTTTAGACCATGTATTTTGTTTTGGATGCAACTTCTACAAGGATGAATTGTTTGATGTAATATTTTCACCACACAATTTAAATGAAAAAAGGAATGTTCAAAAAGTTTGTTTTTTTTAAAAAATGGTCTGGTTGTTGTATTTTTTTTTAGTTAATCAAAAACATGCTGGATTTGTGCGCCTAGAACCGGCAACGCCCCACTGTGAGAGTACCCGTGATGAACTAATAACAGGCGCTTCCGGCTTATCATTGGTACTCTCGCGGTGGAGGGTTGCTCGTTTCGAGGCGCACAAATCCAGCATATTTTCGATTAATTAAAAAAAAAACAACAACAAGACCATTTTTCAAAAAAAAAACTTCTCGAACATTCATTTTGACATCAAGATTATGTGGTTAAAATATTACATTAAAAAATTTTTCCTTATAGAAGTGGCATCAAAAACAAAATACATAGGCTACAAATCAAGCCGGAGGAAGCACCTTAAGAGCTTTTGTTACCAAGAAAACATTTTGATGAAACAAAATTAATAAAAATTGTAATCAATAAGTCCATCAAAAACTTTCTTTAGGAATGCAGTACATTTCTGAATAAAAATTAGTTTTCGTCAAACTTATTTTTCTCGTAAGATTTATTTGACGATTGGTTTTTCTTTTAGTCTCACTAAACAATTCTTATTTTCATTCAATTCAAATAAACAATATATCACTTTCTTCATTATCCACAATCATGATCGTTTAATTCAGTTCACCACCATTTGTTTCGGATTTGTTAAATAAACAAATTTTTACAATTTTTTAGAATGGCCCTAGATCAGGGAAAAGCTGGAAATTTAGGAAAATTCAGGAATTTCAATTGGGTGAAAATAGTCAAGAATTTCGAAAAAAAATTTATTGAAAGTCGAGGAATTTTTCACAAAAAACACTTTGAAAAACTGTCCAGGATAATGATTTTAAAAAAATTTTATTTAAATTAAAAATTTGTTTATTCCGCTTATAGGGACAATTAAAAATTTTTTTAGTTAAAAATTGTATTTTTTGATTAGAAGTTAAAAAATGTTTTTGAAAAGTTGTCCTTTCTGGTTAAAAAATCAACTGTTTTGGTATAGAATGAATTTTTTCTTGAAAAGTCATATTTTGATGTAGAAAATTCAACTGGAAGATTTCCTGGTTGAAAATAAAACTTTTTTATTACTTGTCTCTTTGGTTTAAGAATTCATCTAATTTTGTAAAAATTTCATATTTTTTGTTCCAATTGCAATTGTTTGCTTGAAATTTAATCCTTGTTTGAGAAACTTATAAATTCATTTCTTTGGTTGCAAGTTTAACTATTTTGTTAAAAATTGATATTTTTTAATTAAAAATTCAAGTCTTTTCTTTAGTTGATAATTTCACTATATGGTTAAAAAATTTGTTTGTTTTTTGCATTGAAAATTTTTTTTTTACTAAAAATGTAACTTTTAATTTTTGGTTAAAAACTAAAATTTTTTAGTTAAAAAATTCATTTATTTGTTAAAAAAAAAAAAATTTATGAATTCGTTAAAATTTCGTCTTTCTTAATAAAAAATTATTCTTCTTGGTAAAGAATGTTTCCTTTTGTTTTTGGGTTATTTAGTTTTCTTTGTAGAAATTTGAACTTTTTTGGATGAAATTTCAACCATTACATTTTTTTCAGAATTTATCTTTATGTTGAAAATTCAACTAGTTAGTTAAAATTTTAACTATTTCATTGTAAATGCTACTGTTTAATTAAAAAATTCTAATTTTTTTGAAACTAAAGTATTTATGTAGTTAAAAATTGATCTTTTTTTATTGAAAACGATCAGTTTCTTAAAAATTCAATTTTCAAGGCTGATTTTCAAAATGTATTTAAAAAAATTTGTCGTTTTGGCTTTAAAGTTCTACTATTTGGTTAAAATTGCAACTGTTTTTGGTTTTAGTTTAAAATTTTTCAATTGGAAATTCCACCATACGGTTGAAAAGTTAACTATTTTGCTTAAAAGTCATACTAAAACGATAAATAAAAATATTGAAATAAAAAAATAACTTTAAATTTTTTTATATTTATTGTAAAATACTAAATAATATTAATCTAAAATATTCCAATGTTAATTTTTAAAAAAATTTGATAGTTTATATTGTAATGAAAAAAGTTTTTCATAAAAAATAAAAATAACAGTTGTATTTAGCTTACAAAAGATAAATGTTTAACAAATTAAATAAATTTCCTGCTAAATACGTTGAACAATGAATGTGAGGTTAGTCAAAATTTTATTTGATTAATTTTTAGGATGATCAATTTTTAACCAAACATGAAGTAGATGAATTTTTATTCAGGAGAATTTTTTTATACAAAAAAAAATAATATTCTGCATCAAAGTTTAATTTAGTATTAAATAGTGGAATTTTATACCAAATTTTTTAATTTTCAAGACGAAAATATAAAGTTTCTATAAAATAGTAACAATTTCAACCCGAGAATATGACTTTTTTACAAAAAAGTTAATTTATAACCATTTAGTTAAATTTTTTAAAAATAGTTCAATTTTCAGCTAGAAAATAAATTTTGAACAGAAAAAAAGAAAACGAATTTTTAACTAACATCAAATTATAAATCTTTGATAAAAAAATGAACTTTGAAGAAAGTAGATTAATTTCAACCAGTAAGTTGAATTTTGAATTGAAAATACGATTTTAAAACGAGAAATGTAATAATTTTTATTTTGACAAAAAAGATTCTAATAAAAAATAATAAAACATACATAACTGTTTAATTTTGTTAATTACTTATTTGAAGAAAAAAATTTTAACTTAAATTATGATTCTTCAACGAAAAAAATGAAATTTAGAAAGTAATTAACTTTTAACTAATGAGTTGCATTTTTAACCTTAAAATATAAATTTTAAACGAAAAATTTAATAGTTTATATTTTAATAGAACGGGTTTTAATAAAAAATAAAAAAAAGCAGAAGAGTTTAATTTTGTACCCAAAAATTGAAAATTAAAATTTAAGACCAAGTTTCTATAAAAGTTAAAATTCCGCGCGAGAATTTTAATTTTCAACAAAAAAGTTTATCTACAACCAATCAGTTAAATTCTCAACAAAATAGATAAATTCAAATTTAGAAAATAGATTTTTAAATAAACAAAAAAAATGAATTTTAAACTAAATTTGGAAATCTTCAACCAAAAAAAAATATCTTTTCTAAAAGTATATATTTTAAACTAACGAGATCAATTTTCAGCAAAATAAATAAATTTCAAACCAAATTGTTAAATTTTCTACAAAATTGTTGAATTTTCGAGCCGGAACTACGAATTTTCTACAAAAGCAGTTGAATTTTTAATTTGAAAATGTGGATTTAAAAAAACATTTAATTTTTAATCGAAACAGATTAATGGTTCAACCATGCAAATGCATTAATAACCAAAAAATGGCAAATTTATACAGAAAAGGATGAATTTTCAAACTAAAATCATGAAAAATCGTCAATATGGTTAAATTTCCAGTTTCAAAAGATTGTTAGTAAAGAAAGAAAACAAATTTTACTAAAATTGTTGAATTTTCAGGCCAGAAAAACGAATTTCTGACCAAGAAGTACAACTTCTTAACAAAATTGTTGAATTTGCAACCAGCATTTACTTTTGTACCAAATTATAAAATTTTTAACCAAAAAAAGTAGAATTTTTTACCAAAAATTCAATAGTAGACTTTTCAATGGCAAGGAATGAACTTCGAACCAAATATTGTTAGATTTTTTCTATTCGGTTCTGTTAATTTAGTAATTATTAATAATAATTAATGATTTAATTTTCACATGTATATATGTATACTCGGTGAGAAAGGGAATAATTTAGTGGGGGGGATGTAGACTTTTTATATTGATCTAGAAATCCCGTATTCTTTATTTAAACAACATGTTCGTGCCGCAACACTGCTCCGACCCAGGTTGCTGATCAATCTCTGTAGCAATCGACCCAAGAAAAGAGCCTCACAAAGTCTTTATGTAAAGCTCCTCACTCGCGACCCTTAGTATCCAAGGTCATTTGTTTCAGACACTCAATTTTTTTATTTACACTATGGTTTTTTGCGTATCTTTGAATTAGAGTCTCATTTACACATTTTAATTATTTTTTCTAAGGTCTTCCTCTGGGCGCACTGACATTTGCTTTACCTTGATACACTTGTTTAGTCAGTTGTTCATTTTTTATTCTCTTGACGTGTCAAAACCATCTTAACTAATTACTTTCACAAATGTCAACTAGTATTTACTCTATACTACATTCTGTAAGTGTGCATGATGTGCGGCTGTCGCACATCGTGCACACTCAAAGACACGCATTTTGCCGCACATCGTGCGCAGGAATTTCATGTTAATCGCGTCAATTTTACTTTGCTCTTTTTCTTTTCAGGTCCAGGTCCTGCTACCGTATAATTATTTTAATTTATGTATTTTTACTAATACTTTCAATAACATCTATAATAATTTAGATATATTTAATGCATAATGCATGTAATAATTAATCAACATAAATGATATTGTTCACAGAATTATCAATCTGTTTAGCACGTAAAATGTATTTAATTAATCGATCTTATGAATCGATTGTAGATAATTGAGTAAAATAATCAATTTTTCAAATAAATGATTATTATGCGTAATAGAATATTATTTTTTATTATGCGTATTAAATGAAAGACAAATAGTGTCAGTTCGTGGCGCCACTTTAGTGCTATATAACAAAGTACAAGTTATGAATTTTTAGTGTGCCATTAACTCTTTTGGAACATTAATTCAAAAGAAATGTAAAGTGAATATTATTTGAAGATTTTAGTTAATTGTTATTTATGTCGTGAACTGAATAATTAGTATACATGTACATATGTTTTAATTTTTTTTTAATTCGTTTTGAAGGTTATTGATCAATTAAATGTACAGAAATGGGATTTCTAATAAAAAACCAAATGTTGTTAACATTATTTTAATCTTTCAATGAAAAAAATTGTTTGATGCTCTTCATGTTGTGAAATGATGAATTTATTATCATCTGATTCTATTAAAACTTACATTTTCTGAAATAAGATTAAAAGGTTATTAATAAATTTAATTTCCAAAAATGGAAGCTTAAATAAAAAAAACATTAAGCAAAAATTATTTAAATGTTTTGATAAAAATTACTGTTTAAAGCTTTCTATTTTATAAACTAACTAATTAATTATTAGCTCATTAATTGTTTTCACAAAATTCAATTGCATAAAGCTTTCATTTTAATTTGTTTCAATTCAGTACACAAATTGATTATTTCGTTTGAGATCATGTAATTAAATATTTTTTTTTGTAATTTGTAAAGTAAAAAATTATTTATATTTAAAATACCTTTATTCTAATTACCTAATTTTTTAAAAAGTTTTTGACGTTAAGAAATGATTATCTGAATTCAGTTTTTTGAATTGTATGTACATATGTTTAAATTTTTTCTGGGATTGGTTTTGAAGGTTATTGATAATTCAAACTTTCAGCAATGCAATTTTGAATTCAAAATAATATATAAAGTAAAATAATTTGAATGTTTCAATGAAAATTATAGTGTAATGCTTTTCACTCTGTAAAATGATTGATTAATTATTAGCTAATTTTTTTTTAAATTAAATAACATAAAGTTAAATTTTAATTATTTTTGGTTGAGCAGCATATATTTATTATTTACTTTAAGTTTATGTGATTAAATATTATTTTTAATTTGTATAATAAAGGCTTTTTTTTATTTAAAAGACTTTTATGACAATTCAATCATTTTTTCAAATGTTTGAGATGTTGTGAAATGATTATCTGAATTCAGTTTTCGAAATTATGATTACATAGGTTTTAATTTTTTCTGGAATTAGTATAAAAATTTATTAATAAGTTAAATGTGTAGAATTAATACAATTTCAAATGAAAAAAAACATATATATATATATATATATAATGTAAAAAATTTGTGAGTGTTTTAATGAACTGTTAAATTTTTTATTGGACAATAAGTTTTGTTAATTATATTAGATTCTATAGAAATTGAATTTAAATTGTTTTTTAATCAAGCAACACAAATTGATTATTCATTTAAAGTTATTTTAACTGAATATTGGTTATTATTTTTATAATTATATTTAATTTTGCCTTTAAAGTACCTCTATTACAATTATATATTTTTTTTTAAATGCGTGTGATGTTGTAAAATATGTTTCTGCATTTAATTTTTAAAATTATATTTATATATAATTTATTTTGTTTTCGAATTATTTCTGAAGGTTAATAATAAATTGGATATATATATATATATATATATATATATATTTGAATGCTTCGATA
>JAUELO010015343.1:0-11286 GCA_032357855.1 Amphibolips quercusostensackenii
ATTTCTCTCATATTCTATATAAAAACTGTGAATTTCTAACAACTAATAATTGCGAATCGCAAAAAATGGCTTTTGTTCATTAATTTGTTGAAAACATTACAAACAATTTTTTTCTCGCTCTAACCTACTACGAACTATTGCTAGATAGTAATTGCACTGACTGAGGCTCTCCTTTAGTCAATTCACAGATCTTACAAAAAAAGGTACATCTGAAAATTTGGGATAAAAATATTGTTTATTTTGTTGTTAAATAAAAAATTTTGGTTAAGCCTAATCAGAATCCTTGCACCAACTTGATATACCCGAAAGCCTTACGGTCATTTGAAAAAAACAAACGCTTAAATCCATTAAAAATTGAGTTGTGGAGAGACTTTTGTCCACAAAAAGTGCTTTTGGCTACACTGTGCGCCTGCTTCGCGGCTTTGTGAAGAAACGTTTCTTCGCTAATCATTTTGTGATTCCTGACCATTTTTAATGAAGGATCTCTGGCATTGGCAACGATATGAGATGTACTGAGAACAATTCAGTTATTAGGACATTCAATATTCAGAAGTCCGCGTCAGCCTTGATGACGTGATATATACGTGATATATACGCGGAAAGAATTAATTGATATGCAAGCTCTTATGCAAGTTCTTTGGCGCTTGCCTCTTTTTTTTGCGCTACCTCTTTAGTTGAAATAAAAGCACCACGTGTTTTTGTCTAGAATTTTTTCCTGACTGGGCATATCTGTCAAAAAGTTTATATTTTTATCTACTAGATCATTGTGCATTGAAATAAATTGGATGTCGGACGATTTTTTTTATTGCGTGTTACGCTCCAGTTAATTGGGGAACAATTCATGTAAAGGATGCGTTTTAAGACACTTAAAATGATATTCTCGATACTAGCGATCACGAGGGGCTTAGGCATATAATATTCCACATGCCGTGTCTATCCATAAGTGTTTTCCTACCTCTTCTTTCTTTTATTTTAATTTTTTTTTTAAAGTTCAGGGCTCGCTACCTTACGAGTAGAATAAAGAAGGCGCAGGCACATAATTGTACTGTCATCTTGAGAAAACGGATGCGCGAGTGACTGCGGTTTAAAGTTATTTTATCATGTCTCACAATTGAGAAGTCGACCTGAACTAGGTGTTCCGCTCATTCTTATAGCCTTGTCTTTCTTGCTCCGCCTCGCACGTATGGCCTCACCTCGCACTACTATTTACAATATTTACAGTTTGCTTATATCTATACAATCTTTTTTTTTCATTTCTCTTTCTTCTTCCTTCTCTTCTTCTTCCTTCTTTTCTTCTGTATCTCACTTAACACCCCCTTAACCCATTCTACTGCTTTTTTCCCCCCTTTTATGCATCAACACCTACCTGTTTACCCATCTCTTTTTCACCTCCACACATTTCTCCAACCAGTGCTGCACTTTTGCATCTCCCTTTTCGCATGCTTTAATCATTTCACCTTTATTCGTTTATCTTATTACTGCACCATTTAGCCTATCTTCGTCAAAAAAAGACTTCCAAGGCATACGGCATCTTTGAACTGCCCAATCTTCTCTTCGGCTAGATTAATAATACATACTGTTTTCTTATTTGCTCTTCCGATCATAACAATCTTTCTTTTACTTACACTAATCCTTAAATCTATACTGTTTACGCTAAAATTCTATCTGCTCAATATTTCTTTAAATTATTTCATGATTTATCAAATAGCACATTACTATTGCCTAAGAAAAGATGCTTCGTTACCCACGGGTATATTAAACCATCTTACCACTGCGACCACGCAGGTTGCATTTAAACTATTACATGACGATACAATTCTACGCGTTATATGCTATCCGAATTTCCACAGACATACAACTTACGGACCCAAACATCTAAAGACCAGCACATATTCATGTGGATCTTGTTTCGCATTCCGCATTGCCTACGTTTTATGTTAAGCAAATCGATCTATCTCATGATACTTAGAACACAAACTGGTTAAAAAGGACATGGTGGTGCCAAGCTCCTTCCGGAGTTAGGTTCCCAAAAAGAGTTTTTTTCCAGCTTTTTAGGTATGACTTATTACATGTTTCAACGAAAACCAGAATTTAACAATGATGTCACTTAAATCTTATCAGTTTCCATATTGTCTTTACTACTTATCAATTGTCACTTATAAAAATTTCCCAAATCCGTGACTGTTTTCGGCGAAAGAGGATAAATTGTCGCGCAATTTAACTTTTATTATTCTACGTAGTATAAATTATAAATGCTTTCTTATTTATTGTATGATTAATTTTCTAGTGGTCGTGCTGACCTGATTCAGAGCTTTTTACGTTTATTTCGTCATGACCATTACGATAAACCATGCAGCGTACAGCTAAAACGGTAAATCTATTGTAACAGTCTGCCACAATTGTCACTTATGTCGGACAGAATTTGTCTAAATAAAGACCACTCTAGGAAAAGTAATGAACAGTTATCCTCTTTCTTAAGAAAAGTGTCTTTGATCGATCTTTGGACACGTTATTGCTTCCAAAATGGATTGATAATGATAGTTTGAAAATTGGACAGCTTTAGTATTACCTGATGTAGAATAATTATAAAGGATTTCACTATATTTCTAGTATTCTGACAAATATAAAGGCATTTGGACGATTCTTATCATATTTATTGGCATTCCACAGAAAAGAATAATTTTACTACGATTAACTAGAATTTAATGTATTTAAAAATATTTTATGGGGTTCTAAGGAATTATATGATATAAAGGAATATAATGGGATTTCGTGAAAAGTAAGAGTCAGATTTTGAGAGTGATGAACTCCTTATCGAAATGTAACAAAGTTATTATGGAAGTTGTAGGCTCCGGAAGCTACGATTATGGTTCTATAAAGTAACCAATCCCGACGCAACCGGATCGTGTACGTCATCCACTTCTGCTCCTTTTTTCTTAAAAGGTAGGCAAGTGTTGGAAATTTGAGCAGCATGCCATCAAACCACACTGTTCCGTGGAGTACGGTCTCTAGTCGGAGATGGTCTTACGCACCAGACGAGATAGTTGAAGGTGAAGCATTCACCTCTTGATTCCTTTTCGAGCTACCAGCCTTCGTAGATTGTTATGGGGAACAGCGTTGACGGACCAGATGAAATGATTTCTGAAGAACAGACTTCTGCATCCGTATTGCGATGGATTGCGCCTAAGGCTGGCAATCTGAAATCTTGAAAAGCTGGTTAAGGAATAAAGCCTTCATACCTCCAGGGCAGTGCAGGTTCATTATTAAAAATTATACTAATGTATATTGAAAAAATTTTATCTTTTTAATTCTACTATTGTGTTAAAAATTTAACTATTCCGCTGAAATATCTGTCTTTCTGTTAAAATATCGAATACTGTATTTTTTGTGGAAAATTTTTTTTTGCTTAAGTTTTAACTGGTTTTGTTTAAAATAAATTAATAATTTAGAAACATCAACTAAAAAATGCTTTTTTCTATGTATAAAGGATACTTTGCTAAGGATTTTACAAACTTAGCGTGCAGCTCTTTGAATATTAGTATTAAAAGAAAATAGAAAATCGCTCTGGAAAAATACAAGGAAAAGGCGATAAATATTTAAAATAAAGTTTTGAAGCCATCGTAATGTACTTGAAAAAAAAATTGGAATCTTGGTCAAAAGGTCTTTGGAGGCCAACGCTGCCTGTTAAACTAGAAAAATCTCTAGACGGTTATAAAATGCATCTCCCCGAATACATATAGCTTGAGATGTTTGGATCCTACTTAAAATTATAAAAAATAATATATCATAGTTTTTCATTTTAAAAAATTCAATTAATATTCTTGGCGAAATTTGTCTGCTATTATTTTTTGAAATTTCTTTAAAATTGTATTTTTTTGCCTAAAGAAGATTCCTCGATTTCTTTTGTGTTTATATCTTCAACGTTGCAAATGCACATGTTTATTTTCGCGCATTTTTGAGCGTTATTTTTTACTACATATATATATATATATATATATATATATATATATTTCACGTAGAATTTTATAATTTCGCTTTACTATTGCAAAAACTTCACCATTGGACGTTGATAATACAGTTTGTATTCCGGTTGGCATGGATGCAAGGATATGATATCTTACTCTTAATTGAATTTGTGCATCGCGAGGAAAAGTGTATCTTCGAATTTCAGATCGCCGGTTCGTACTCGTGTGGGGAATAAGCCAAACAAATCTGAATTTTTCCATTTCAAATTTACCTAGGCAGAAAAAAGAACAAACGCTAGGAGGAGACCTGGACCTGGTACAAAGAGAAGACTCGGCAGGAGCAGAAGTCTTGACCGGAGAACTTTTAAAATGAGGTAAGGCCAGAGAAAGAGACAAATCAAGAGAATAAGAAGTTCCGCTACGAGGAACTTCAGGGGTGGAGATGCCATGAGGTAAACGCTCATACTGTATGATTATCTCTGCAAAGAGAAAGAGAGGTTCAATTAGCCTTTTGTGTTCTGTCGCAGCATATTTGTCTTTACTGAAAAGAAAAGGGGCCGTTTGAAGTAGCGAATTGCATAGCGAGGAGGAGAGCACCGTTTTTATGCTGAGGTCAAAGACTCGTAAGGCTAGGGACTTTGGGTCTTCCCTACTACTTGTTCCGAAAATATTCTCCAAGCCATGAAGGCGGCTTTCGTCCATGGCATGAACAGTAATTTTTTTGGTATAGACGCTGAAAATGTAAATCTTTTTCTGTTTGTAGCGGATTAAACATGATCTTCCTTTTCAAGTCAGCGCGACTAAGCTTATGGAAATGTCGTTAAAAAAAGTTGCCACCGACGCGATTTGCGTTTGGCTGACGATAACGCCATTTCGTGCTTCACCACCGTTTTACTACGTGGTCCAATATTATACGCAGACATATGCAGGAACGTCTAAGCTTCTTGTTTACCTTATTTCCCTTCTTTCCGTTTTTTAAAAAATTCCTTTTTTATTTAGCTTTCAACAATCACTCCTTTATCTCGTTGTTCGCTAAAATACGAACAAAATAAATTGAACTCAGTAAAAAAATCCAATTGCTTTTCGTTGAAAGTTTATCCTTTTTAATTAAATATTATTTTATTTTTGGTTACGAATTTATCTCTTGAGGTACTTCAGATAATATATAGGGTAATTCGCGCATCTTGAGACATTAAAATATTTAAAAAAATATACCCGCCCCCAAGGAGTGGTGTTGTAAATTTTTGCGGGGTCGCTTCTTTCCCTTGAAAATAAGAAAGCTTTTATGACGGGTATTTTTTTCGTTTGCGTATTTCTTGAGATATTATGATGTCTCAGGATATAAAAATACAGAGTATACAGGGTTTTCGTCTCAAAAAGTAATCATCGAACAAAAAAATTTCTTTGATAAAAACTTTTTATTTTCAGGGGGAAAAAGCAAACCTGCCAAAATTTATCCCACACCACACCCCCTAAGTGTGGGAGGAGTTTTATTTCAAATAAAGAACTATATTTTTAATTAAATATTCATATGTTTTATGAAAAAATACGTAAGTCTTATTTAAAAAGTTTTTTTCGATTTGCGCCAGATGTCGCGTCTGGAATCAACCCAAACAAGCCGCCTCTTCGTCCTATTTTTCTTTCGTTTGAAAGCGCATTTCTTAAAAAGTCAAGAAGGTAATTTTTCGACAATAAAGCGCTATCTGGCGCAAATCGAAAGAAACTTTTTAACTATAACTTACGTATCTTTTTATGAGGAATCATATTTAACAACTACAATGAAAGGAAAAAAATGTGAAGTGTTTGGTCAAAAAGTGAACTTATGAATATTCTAAATCTTTATCAGATTAAATAGTAAATCATGTAACCGTTATGTTTAATTATTTTTTTTATTTTTATTTTTTATTATTTTATTATTATTATATTTATTATATTATCATTATTATTATTAGTTTTATTATTTTTTATTTAATTATTTTTTTAAAAAAATAAAATTTTTATTTTTATTTAAGTCCAACTAACACAAACATTAAAATAACATTTATAACTAACTAAAAATTTTAACAAAATTAAATTTAATTTTATTGAATTTGTCATTTGAAAAAAACTTATCTTTAAATTTTCCCTCAAAAAAATTATTTTTTTACTTGATTTAAAAACAAAAGGTTAATCTTAATGAGTAAAATAAGTTTACAAAAATATAAATTAAAGTTTAAATCGACCGTGCACATTGACCTAAAAAAGGGTCATTTTCCTTCAAAAAATTTGGCTTAAAAATTAGCCATGTTCGACTAAGATATTTACATTTCATTAGAGTGAAATTCAAGAATAAAACGTGACTAGTAATTTCGTAAAAACTAATATCAACATTTATACAATATTTCACGTTTAAGCAAAACACGGTTCTTTTAGTTGAACATATATGTACTACCTGATGAATATTTTTAAGTTCAAGGACATTTTCCGGTTTTCTTTCCGTCGAGTTTCCAAAAGATGTAAATGATTACAAAGAATTTTTTAAGATTTATGAACATTAAGAAAGATTTCAAAGATTTCTGATGCATAACAGGGAAGTTCAAAATTGAAATTATAATTCTGTATTTGAAAAAAGATTAAAAACAATTGTATTCTTGTAAATCAGAATTAAAACTTTTTTTGAAAATTTTCCTTTCATGTCAAAAATTTTCTTTTCGGACTCTAATTTTGAATTAATAGTGAAAATTCTGTATTCTAGGATAAAAATGATAGTTTTGTACTAAAATCCCCTGTCTTAAATAAAAATTTTAATTCTTCACGAAAATTACTTTTCCTAAGCTCAAATTTATATTTCTTTGCTAGAACTCCACGCCGCAACTTAGAATTCAAATTCTTTTTTGAAATTACATGTTCTGGATCAGAGTAATTGTAATTCTTGGAGTGGATTTTTGTTAAATTCATTTATATATTTAAACCGCGAGTTTATATATGAGAAAAGGTACAACTTATAAATTAGGCAAAATTGTTGGCCTCACACCCGTCCTAATAAAGGAGAGTAAGTAGAAAGACACTTATGCAGAGATAAGTATTTTAGTGCAAAAACTATCCATATTTAGGAAAAATTATATATTGAAGCCTTATATTTAAAAAAAAACAGAATTTCAGATTAAAAAGGAGAGTTTCTATGTTTTGAACGGTCGGCCCTACTTAGGAAAAACAAAACAAATACTTCGTATCGTTTTGAGAAAAGGTCTTTTAGTATTCAGTTTGATCCAATCCGGCAACGAAAGTCGTTCGAATATTTTATTCTGTCCTCACTGAAAAAATAAGATAATGTAAATTTATGAATTTTTATTGTATATATGGTTATATATTATAAATAGGTTAATTTAAAATTATAAAAGGCAAGTGACTCTGGCGCAACAAGTTTACTACATGATTTCTACAAGAAAATCTCTTCATTAAGGCCGCATTGCGAGAGTAATCTCAGAAGCGTTTTAAGGTCTCAGGTTATGTCGTATTTAGGGCGAGATGACCGGGACTTAGCGACCCTCTTACAGAATCTCTTCACATCCTTGTTCTTTCCTATATTAGGCCATAAAATTAAAGCCACTACTGACCTCAGAAAGTTGATTGAGCCGCAGAAAACGTCCTTTTAAACTTCGTTAGCAAAAGATCTCTGAACATGCGGAATGCTGGCTGTATAAGGCGGAATTTCAGATGACAAAAATGCCACCATTTCCTTAATGCAGACTCATATTGTCTAAAGAAGGATTCAGCTAGTAATGCAATTCTGTCCTTGATATTATCTAGTGTCATTCTCTTAAGAAAGAATGTTTGCTTGATAATATTCCTATCACCAGAAAAAGTTAGGACCAGAGTGAATAAGGTTTTCTGTTACAAGAACAGAGAATTTTTTTACTCGGTTTGAATAACAACGAAGATGACTCAAAAATTGCTTCACATCAAGATAAATACCACGCTTAAAATGGCCAGTTCGTTATTAGAATTATTCCCCTTGCGCGATCGTGCTGGATTTTTTTGAGTACTTTTGGTATCAACGCAAAGGGAGGAAACACGTAGAAAAAATATTTACCCCAGTCTAGGGTAAATGCTTTTATCGCGAACGATTAAGGGTCTTTTTTCTAGGAGACGTATTTCCGATACTTGTAGATAGTTGGGCTAGAAAAGAGATCTAATTCAGGGTAAATAAAATTAGCACTGCTTCAATGAAGGCTTTGCGAGATAGATTATACTCAGTTTTTACTTCCAGCCCTCTTGATTTATGATCTGCGACTATATTTTCTGTTGACCTAATGTAAGATGAGAAAATGATAATATTGCGCTGTTTGCATCATTTTTTTATATCTTTTGCAGTATTATTGAAATTCTCAAAACATATTTCGCCCATGCGATTAATATAAGCATTTGCTTTAATCTTATCTATTTGAAAAAGTACGTCACGGTATCTGAGGTCTCTTACGAAACACTTAAGCCCAAAAAACGTAGCCAAAAGTTCTAATTGATTAATAGGATATTGTCGTTCTTGTAAGCTCCATAATCTATGGGTTCTGTCATTCCTATAGCAGACTCCCCAGCCTGTTAATGACGCGCCAGAAAAAATTTCTAGAACAAATTTATGACTTTTTATAGGATCATAAGCCGATTTAATGTTACGGCAATGTTACAGAATTTCTGCTATATAATAAGTTAATTGTGATTTTACAATTTTCGATCAGCGTGGTTCCCCTTGTGTTAAATTCTGAATTGAATTGAGAGAAAAGGAACGACGTAACCGTCTACCCATAATAGAATAGTTTTCTCATTTGTCAGATTTGCACAGACTGAAACGAACTGTTTCAGTCGTCCAGATCGCACAATTTCCGTCATTGTTAATGGTGCCTCCCGTAATGTTTGAGTTTCTATTTTCCAGGTGGTTGTTGAGAATTGTTATTCTTCTGGCTGTAAATGGTTGGTTTTTGTTTACTATCCCCTACCCCATTTTTGGTTGTTAAAACGATGGCTGACGGTGGGGCCTCTTTGCGTTTCTTGGTAACTTCGATGTTAATGTTGATGAAGGTTTCGTGATCGCGACTGTTTTCATCTTTTTAGAAGAGCATTTCAAATATTTTGCAGCTTTTAGCATTTCATCTAGATCTTTGCAAAACGACCACTCGTCTGCTATAGTTGCATTTAGCGTTTCCTCCAAGGATGAGTTTAGGTTTTCTGAAATAATCAGACCTCTCGTCAATGTTTCAGCGCGCTGAAGATCAACTAGGATACGTTCTATGTCACTGAGACTAGATATTATAGGTAGCGGATTCAGAGAAGTGCCTTTGAAGAGGGAAAACTGTAACTTTCTGTTGTTTGTTAGAAATGCGCTTGTCTCTGTTGACAGTTGGTTCCAGTATTATGGCCTTAACCTCTGATTAAGTTTGGGAGGTTCAACTATGATACAGTTTACGGGTGCAAAATATTTTTCGACTCACTTCTTGCGTTCATTATCCGGAAGACCATTTTTAAGAATTTCTTCTCAGCGTACGTCAATGTCGTTATGGATTGCTGTGCCTCGTTGTTTGTCTATATACAAGCGTATACCAATTACTTTTAGGACCTCAGGATTTCGAACCGGGTCCTTATGCATTTTTGTCTCACTTTGCACGCTTGATAGCGCACCTGATTAAACTGATCTAGACTGCATCTGATGAGCTACTCTGTAATTGAGTGAATTATTGCCTTGACAGCGTCTGAGATGGTTCTTGGGCGATCGGGTTCATTATGAGTCGTTATTAGTGAAATTCGCTGATTTAGTATTTTTTTCATTTGTCCGTGGATCAGTGGGAGGTGTGAGACTGTGAGGCTTTTCACGACTTTGTCAATAAGACAGAGAAGTCCTATGGCGTGACATGCCTCGATTTTATCTGTCCTGATAAGGAGTCCAGCTTCGATATTTGTCTCGACTTCGACGATAGTGGTGAGGAGTTCGACTGCGATGATCCTAATCACTTCTTCTATTTTTGATATTTTTGATCAAGATCGACCTACAGTGAATTTATCCTAAGTAATTGAATGTACTTGACATCATCAACCTGGGGACTATCTTTGCCAAAAAATGATATTGCAAATACTCGTAACTTGTATTATATTCGCATAAGTGGACAATGAATACGATATGTTTTCATATAAAAATTTTTTTCCAAGTTTACTTATGAATTGCGTATTCAAGTGAGTAAAGCGTGACGTGCCGTCATTTCTTGAATGACACAAGGGACTACGTAAACATTGCTTATGTATTAACTAGCACGCAATATAGTGATTCTTTATGTTTCTTTCTATCTTTCCTTATTGCTAGTTAACAAAATTTATCGTAATGACGCTTGGTCTGAGGCGTGGAAAAAATTGTTTACTGTTGGAATAGTGAGGTACACTTAAGCTTCCTGTAAAATCGACTAAATACTTTTTTCTGCTTCTCTGATGTTTGTCTCAATCGTTTTAGCTTTTCATGACACTTTTGTGTTTCTTCAGCTCGAAGTTTGGATGCTTGTTTTTCATTTTTACAATTAGACAAATTTTCACTTTAAAAAAGAATTTGACTATTTTCGATCACGAAGAGAAGATATAAAGATAATAAGGCAGGGACCCAGAACTTAGAATCTAAATTCTAAATTCTAAAAAAGTGTAAATATAGCTGTATGGGGAGGATAAGTGTGATAATAACTTTTTTTTTGCCATTTCTTTGAAAGAAAAAAATTATATTATTGAAAATTATATGTTTGTGTTATTATATGTATAGGTAAAATTGCACATATAAATTGATCAGAGGATTAAATCTAGCTTATTTTCAAAAAGTTAATGCAGAGCGTTGAAAGAAAATTTTAATTCGTTAAAAAATACAGCATGTAGGGGATTATAAAAAGTAGAAGCTTGGTTGCGTTTTAGCGTAAGCGCATGGCTTTAAACAAAACGCGCCCCAAAAATAAAGGCTTCATAATTTTGTATTGATAATTGATTTGGAGTAATTTTTTTGCTTAGGAATATATTTGTACCTTTCTTCAAAACTTCCCGCTCGACTTTTTTTGTTGCTAAAAATTTGCTCGACTCACTAACTACAATTCGTCTTCTTAGTAGAAAATTCATGTTCGCGGGTTGAAAATTTATCTTTTTGGTTAAAAATGCATTTCATAAGTTGAAAATAAAATAGATTTATAGTTTTAATGCCGATTAAGTTAAAAATGAGTGTTTTTAGTTTTTAATAAGTCGTCTTTCTCATTGATAGCTTATCGCTGTAGGTCTAGCATTATTATTTCAAACTGCATATATATATATATATATATATATATATATA
>JAUELO010015351.1:0-11286 GCA_032357855.1 Amphibolips quercusostensackenii
ATTAAATTAAATTAAATGACAAATTTATAAATAAATGTGTATAAATAAAAATTACATGGTATAAATGATCCTTATATCGATCTAACACGATACGAATTTTATTAAACGATTTAAACTAAAGAACTTTCATTCAAGCACTACCACTTCAAGCGGAAAAAGAATATTATAAGATGTTAAGGCATACAAAGAAGGAAATATTCAAGCAGGCATTAGAAAAAAGGAGCAAGTCTAATCGCTAGTAAGAAATCAAATAACCCTTCCCCAATGCATTGTAAAAATCAAGAAAAGATACGTTGATACATATACTCAAACATTTAACCATAATATACAACAGCATCAAAGAGTCGGTCCAGTCCGTTTTGTAAAAAACCATTATTAAAGAAAATCAATGCTCAGGTAATGTTACATACGACGATTTAATATTAATTAAGCATTTTATTATTTTTGGTTAAACATTCAACTAATTTTATGAAACTGTAAAAGTTGAACTACGTTGTTAAAATTTGTGTTTGCTTGCTTAAGGTACATCATTTTAGTATGAGATAGTGTTGTGAAGCATGCAGATAAGTATGAACGTGTAGCATCTGTCGCTCACTTGAAGGAGCTTATAGTCAGTGTTTCGCGTCGTATATGAACTTGCGGGAAAATGATGTGAATTGTTTGTTTACAGAAAAAAAATTAATAAAAAAAACTGTTTTCTGCTTTTAAAAAACCTTTAAAACTAACATTTAAGATCTGGATTTCTGCTGCAGGAAATTCCACCATGTACACTTTCATTTACTGAAATTATGTTTCCTCCAACGCTAAAAGCAGAAGTCAATAAAAAACTGCTGTATTTTGGCTAACTTAAAGGGCCACCGCCTTTTCCATAGTTGAAATTAACCTTAATATGCTGACATTGATGTGCCGTAGCGCAAATGCATTGCGACGTCTCGTGGTATACATATAAATTTTTTCAATTTTTTTTTGCCAAGATTGTTTGCATCGACTATAACATGAACCTTCGTTGAAACACGTGACTGCACAGTGCACATCTATCATTCTATATGGCAGATTTCTTCGGAAGAGGCTATGAACCTCTAATGACTAGGACAACGTAAAATAATTCCTGCGTGGAAAGACACACTGATCTTCCATAATATGATGTGATATTTATCGGATCTCTTCCTGCTACCATATACTAGTCATGAACGTATCTCACTTTCTCCTATTTTAATCATGATCAGCTTATCATTCTTATTATTATTACGTTTTCATCCTAATTAAAAGGTATTAGTGTTGAGGAAAATAATTTCAAAAAATTACTTTAGCTAGAGTGGCTACATAAATATCTATTAGTGGCTTCTACCTGTATATGCGTTTATTTGTTGATGTAGTTTAATATCACTTTTTGATGCAAATCTGTATTAACTTCAAGTCATTGTTGACGAAAGACTGTTAAAGCTATAAAAACCGATAATTCCTCATTAATTAAGTGGTGCTTTTGACAGAGTTAAATATTTCTGAAGTCTTTTTCGCAAGGTTAATTAAGGATAAAGTATAAGATCAAGATTGCAGGGTTAGTGAAGATTACAATTTCTACACACCCAGTATCGATTAAAAGTGTATTCTATTTTTATTTCTAAATTTATGAATACTACTAGTTGTTGATGTTACTTCACGAAGCCTTTTGATATATTTCTGTATTCTTTGAATAATAGCATTCATGTATTAAGAAGAAAACGAATAATCCATTCTTTGATGGTCCTAAATGTCACTAATGAATATTTATTCATTTACCCAGTCTAACCAAAACAGCTTTTTGAAATTATTTTCCTTAAAATTATTTATTTAGCTTCAGACAAACAACATCACGTTGCATTGCAAAGCTTTCTGCAAAATACTTAAAGAAGACAACGATTTCTACACAATGCTACTAGTTGTTTAACAATATTCGTGAAATATCGAGTTTTTTACCTTCAACATTCTTTTCTGAACAAAAGCCTGAAGAGAGTACAGATCTGTATCAAAACGCATGGTCAAACGACATTATCAAATAAACGCAATTACTAGTAGAAGCTAAAAACGGATATTTGATTATTTAACCAGACTAATTAAAATACTTTTTAAAATTATTTTAACAACATTATTTGATTGGCTTAAAAAAAACAATATGAATGACAGCTGTCTTTTTTACAATTTTCTGAAATCCCTTGAAATCATTTGGAATTTCTCATAAGTTTTGACCATGTTGAAATTACTTGAAACCCTTAGTGTCCTATTGAAATCTTTTAAAATATTTTTCAGTACCTAGAAATCCTCTGAAAATCTTAAAAATGTTCAAAAATCACTTGAAATCCTGTGAAAACCCTCGAAAACTTTAGAAATAACTTAAAATCTCATGAAATTTCTTAAAATATTTTGAAATGCATCGCCAAATTCTCATAATCTTTTTAAATACTTTGTGGTTTCTAGAAATTTCTTGAAATCCGTTAAAATGTTTTTAAGCACTTGAAAACCTTTACTGTTAGCTGAAATCCTTTCAAATCCTTTGCAATTTTTTACAATTAAATATTGTATAAAATAAAAGACGTTGAATTTCAAATTGTATAATTCCATGGACTGCAAATAAAATTTTTTTTACTTAAAACGCTTTAAATTTGAAATAAGTTAATTTTAACTTTTGCATTACATTCATTTCAAGATTTAAATAAATAATAGCATTGAAATAACTTGAGCTCGGACCCTTAAAAATTAAAATTGTTCAATTTTAAAAACATGAATCTGAAAATGTTTTATCATAAGGTTTTAAAATTTTAATTTTATACTTAAATTTGTAATTGCACTATTGAGTACTGATGTCATCGAAGTTTTTTAGCCTATACAATTTTGTATGTTTCAATTTGAAATTTACTATTACTTTCAAATTGTGAAATTTTGAGAGATGTGAAATAAGAAAAATTAATTCTTCGACATAAAATGGCCACAGAAAAATTATTCTCAACCATTTGTATTTTTAACCAAAAAATAAATAAATATTCTACAAAAAAAATATTACAAAGCAGTGTAATTTCCAGCCTAAAAACATAAAATTTTAACAAAAAATTTAGTGCTAATCGAAGGAAACGTTTACATAAAAAACACTTAAATTCATACCAAAATAGAGTTTCAACAAAATTAATGCAAAAAAGACGAATTTTTAACAACGTCAAAACCAAAACTTTGAACAAAATAGATGAATTTTTAAATAAAGTAATGGAGTATTAAGTCTGTTAATTTTTAATAAAAAAGTGTTAAATTCATCCAAAAAGACATTTTTTACCAAATATTTGAATTCTTAACCGAAAAAGATTAATTTTCAACCAGTTCTATTTTTAACCAAAAACAAATGAAATAATTTTAAAAAAAGACAAGTTTTCTCGTAAAAATAAAAAAAAAACTTTTACTCGATAATATAAAGTTTTCACAAGAAAATTAATTTTTTACCCAGTGATTGAATTTTCCACCAAATAAGTAAATCTTCTAGTGGAAAGATTAATTTTTTACCTGGAAAGACCAATTTTCAAGAAAAATTTTTGATGCAAAATAAAAATTTTTAATAAATATAATTTCATTTTCTTTGTTTATTTGCCTTAAGGTTACATGAATATAATTTTCCTAGGTTTCTCGAGAAAATTCATTTTCGGATATTTTATAAATATTCAGAAATCTTTTAAAGTTTTAAAATATTTTTAATCTTTTCAAAATCCCAAAAACACCTAAGTATCTTATAAGCTGAATCGAATTATTTCTAAGACTGTTTAAAAATATTTGAAAATTATTTCTGAAAATTTTCGAAATCGTTTGTTAACCACATAGTTGAATTTTTTTATTCTTAACTTATTAATCGAATTTTAACCAAGAACACACATTTTCAACCCAGAAGATTATTTTTTAACGAAGTAGATTATCTTTTATTATATAATTGAATTTCATACCAAAATGTTTAACCTGGAAGATTGGTTTTTTTCACCAAAAATGATGACTTTTTAAATATATATATATATATATATATATATATATATATATATATACTGATTTCTAACCAAAATAATTACATTTTCAGTTTAAAAAATTGATTGCTCACAAAAAAAATCAAATCTGTAGCAAAATAGTCAAGTTTTTAATTAAGAATTAAAAAAAAAATAAAATTAGGAATCTTTAACTCAAATAGTTATATCCACACTTAAAAAAAACTTTTTGAAACAAAAACTGTTTTTCTTCAAAATAATTAAATTTTCAGCCGAAATTTTTTTTCTAAAAATATAAAAACTTTTAACCGAATAAATGTTTACAGTTAAAAACAATAATTTTCAAACAAAATGAAAGCAAATTTTAAACGAAATAGTTTAATTTTTGACTGAAATTAAGAATCTTGAGCCAGAAAAATAAATTTTTAATTAAGTACTGCAACTTTTAACCAAGTACTTGACTTTTTACCTAAAAAACTTGCATTTTCAGCTAAAAATAATGTACTTCAATTGCTCATTTAAATACTTAATGCAAGCTTAAAAATGAATTTTTAACAATATAGCAAAATTTTTAATTCAAAAAGACTTATTTTCAGGAAAACAATTAAATTTTCAACTACAAATGACATGAACAAAATTATTGAATTTCCTATAAAGCAGATTAATTTTTAACAAAAGATTTGAATTTTCAACCAAAAACATGAATTCTCATCATAGAAGATAACTGTCTATTGGAAAAGATGAATTTCAAAATAAATACAATTCCGAATTGAAAAGCTTATAGTTATACAATTTCAAACATTGGAATCGTATACAGCAATTACCATTGGTATTCTTTTTTTAATTTTCACTTTTTGTTGTGATATCTTAAAATAGCCTAATTGAAGATTAAAAATTTAAAAAATGAATCATTTAAAATTGAAAAATATTTGATTTAGAAAATTTCAAGAATAAACAATTATTTTAAATAAGTGTTGAAAATTAAACTATTTGAAATCAAACAGTTAAAAATTGTGTTATTTGAAATAAAAATAATTTAGAATAAAACTATCTGAATCTGAAACCTCAGAAATTCAATAATTTCCTCAATTTTCGATCGTTACAATTATAGACTTCTTGATTTTCATTTTTAACGCTAAATTTTCCATGTCATCAATCCAGAGAATTTTATAAAAATAGGAAACTAGTTTGACTATTATTATTTATTACTATTCATGAAAATTTTCTCATTTGATTTATTAACTAAAATTTATTATTTACTAAATTATCTATTATTATTTATTAGGCTGCGTCTAGTCGTCCCAAAAAATTGGGAGCGTTAGAAAAAAAGAAGGACTAATCATCCCGAGAAGTTAATACGAATCAGACGTTTTTAAGTAAAAATGAATATTTAATAAAAACTTTTTCCCTTTAAAAATCAGAATTTGCAGCATTTCCACCATTAACAGAATTTAATCAACCCTTTACATAATAAGATCTGATGCGGACAGCGGTCCATTATCTTAATCAGAAACTACCAGAGATAAAAGGCGAACACATAGGACAACCCCATATTTGTTTATGGAATTTTTTATTAAAAGGGAACACGGTACCACTGGAAACAATTGAAGTGGCTATGGACAATTTATTTTTATTTATTTTTCTTCAGTTATGATTGAAAATAAGTTTTTCATCAATGCAAGTTCTAGAGAAAGACCTAGTGAAATGCTGTCCATTGTCGACACTACGTCTCAGGAAATTATTGAATGGGTTTTAGGTAAATTGATATTTTTTATGATATCTTAAAGTTCCCAAATTTTTGTTATCAGCAATAAAGTATTTGTGAAAACTGTTTTTAAAATATTTGAGATATATTCAAAAAAATTTTAAACAGAAAAACCAATTGCGGATGCAATTATTCTTTAGGATGAATTTAGTTTGTGGACCATTTTGGGAGATCATAAGCTTTTGCCATAAGACCATTGTGAGTGCTAAACAAGTATGGTGAATTACACATTGATCATTAATTACCTTTTGTTTTTTTTTCACTGATAGCCATAACATGACATTTATTTTTGGTTGTTGGAACTATACATATCTTTATGCTTTTATGTAGAATATAATTCTTAAGAATGTTTTCAAATGTTCTAATATAGTCATCTCTATCAGCTACCACAGTTAAATTACCCTTATGGCTTTTACCAAAATCAATCTTTATGTTCCTTATCATAATTCAAAACTCATTAATTTACACTATTTGAATATTTTTTTAAAATATCTTCTTCGACATTTCTGATAGAATTTTCAATATTGAAATATAGTGTATGTAATATAGAAAACCAGTTTGAATTCTCGCAAAAGATCACGGAAATCTTTCAGTTTTTAAAAATCTTTGCAAATATTTAAAGGTCTTTGAGCTATCTTATAAAGTTTATCGGAACATGGTGAGAGATCTAAAATCTTAAATTGCTGATTCCAATTTTTCAAGATTCAAGGATTACTGGATTTAAATGATTTTCGAAGTGAATAACCACTCGATCTCTATACCAATAAAGAGCATGTTGTTCACAATAATAATTTTTCTGTATCTTCGTAAACTCTGATACATTAAATTGTTGAGTATAATTCTGATTTATGAATTTCAGTAATCAAACATCGACCAACGTCTAAGGACATCATTGAATAGGTTTTAGGTACATTGATGTTTTTTAAATATTTTGAAGTTCCTAACTATTTTTTATAAACGAATTAGTGTTTAGAAAACTGTATTTAAAATATTTATAGTATATTTGAATAAATTGTAAGCAGGAAAACCAAATGTAGAAAAAATAGTCATCAAGATAAATTTGGTTTGGGGACCTTTTATACCTTTTAGAGCATTAGCTTTTGCAATAACACCATAGTGAGTTTTGAAGCAGTATGCTCAATTATTGCACATTGATCATTAACTAACTACATGCCACCCTATTCTTTTAATTTTTACTGTTCTTCCTGTCATTTTCTTTACAGTAATAATAAGACGACAAAAAAATTTTACACGACTCTTACAAATAATAATTTTTCATTATTAAAAAATTCAAAAATTGTTATCACACAAATTCATCGTACAAATATGAGTAATAATCAAAGCCTTGGAAGAGTAAAGTTAGTGTTATAAAGATCTGTTTTCCTCGAAATTTTGTTTGAACTGTGAGTCGATGTTGATATAATTTTTTAAATGCCGGTATTTGTCTTACAGCATACAGGTACACGGACATAGAACATCTTTACGAAACTTTATTGCTAAATAAATGTTTCTTTCAAGGCTTAAATTTAGGAGATCAAGTGAGATAGCAATTGGCAGCCGTCCGCATACGACGTGGATATTTAGTGAAACATATTGTAGAAAATTTCTTCTCTCGCAAATCACCATCATTTACTGTCATCTACTGTCATCTACTGTCATCTACTGTCATCTACGGTCTCCAATTGTAATAAAAAATGAGGATCACCATCAGCACTTTATTCTTGGCTTTTGCTGTATTCCTTGAATCTGTTGGTAAATATATAATAATATGCTATCATATCTATAATTTTTAGCACACTAGAAAACAAATCCGATTATTCTTTATCTTTTGTGTTATGCAATTTTGAAATTCAAATATAAAATAATTATTGGTACTACATTTTTTTTATGTCACAGTATCTGTACTTATGTTTAAAAGTTCTAGTCACGAAATCTCGCATAAATTTTTCAATCAAGAAATATTAATTTTCAACAAAAATGTTAATTTTAAACCAACAGTTGAATTTTTGACTTAATAGAATAAATTTCTACCAAAAGAGATGAATTAAAAAAAAATCTTTTAGGCTAACTCGGATTAATAAAATGGGAATAGTGTTAAGGAGAACAGTTTAGTCAAAAAAGGTGATTGTGTAATATTTTTTAATTTATTACTTACCCAGGTAACGTGGTTACAAGTTATTGTCCTTCAAAATGATAAAATGAGCATTATTTACACACATAATCTATTTCACATTGACTTAATTTAATTTAATAAATTAAATTAAAAATTTTTTAATAAATAATTAAAGATAACTTATACTTTTCAAACAAAATAATTTCAATAAAAACCTTGCAGGTGGTAAAGAATTTTTCTGATGATTAATAGTTTGTGGGTAGTACAGCTTTTTAGAATTATTTAAAATCATTCACTGAATATAATGAATAAACAAAAAAAATCTCAGCGGATAGAAATAAAACTATATGATATAAAAAAATCTTCATTTTTGTCAATCAATAATTTATATAGTTGGTAGAATATAAAAATTGTTTGGCTTTTCTTAATTTAAAGACGCGTGAAGGAGAATAAACAGAGATTTTATGAGAAACACACATTATTGAAAAGAATAATAATTTGGAAGTGGTCTAAGGAATTTTTCAAAAGAATCATTATTCTGACTTATACCTAGATTTAAAAAATAAGTGTAATGAAGTGTGATTCTGTCTTGGAACAATGAATATTCCAAAAAATGGCAATTTCGACTTGGAACAGAGAATTTTAAAAAGAATTAGAATTTTGATTTTAAACCGAGAATGAAAAAGAATTATTTTAAATCTCGAACAAGAAATTTTTCAAAGGAATTATAGATACGAATTTTAAAAAAGAATTACAATTTTGACTTAAAACGGTGAATTTTCGACAATGATTATGATTCTTACGTGAATTAGGGTTTCTTTACACCTAATTTCCGAATAAGGAAATTCCCGAACAATAATTCTCGAGCAATACAATTTGCGAACGGATTATAATATCACGGACTTGAAAAATTCCAGAGTAATAAAATTCCTGTCAGAAAACTGCCGAATTATAAAATATCTCAACTAGAAAATTCCTGAAATATAAAATTTCTGAATTTAAAAATTACATTTTTTTAAATATTATTTGTTTGACAAAAATACAATGATTAAATATTTTTAAATAAAAATAGGCCCGCGAGAATGTAATTTTCTACCAAAAAAGATTAATTTCTAATAAAATTTTAAAAATTATCAGACAAATATTTCAAGTGTTAAAGGGATTTTCAACTTATAGTTAAATTTGCAATCAAAGAAATGAATGTTTGACCAACAATACTAATTTTGTACCAAAAAAATTTAATTTTTAACAAAATCTAGGACTTTTTAAACAAATAATTGAAGTTTAAACTAAGGAAGATGAATTTTCAACCAAACATGGAATAATTAAATTTTCACTAAAAAAATTTACTTTTACAGAAAAAATTTTTTAAAAAAGTATTCAAATAAAAAAAAGAATTTTTAACAAAAATGACAAATCATCAATAAAAAGAATTGTTTTCAACAAAGAAGTTTCACTTTTTACTAAGTAAGTTCCAACCAAAAGAGATGAATTCTCAAATGGAATATTATCACTATTATACCATTAAACCATTTTCTTTTCGGGGTAGGCGAGACTCACTCAGTGAGAAAGGTGGTAATTGCATGGGGGGGGGGGTAGAACTAAATATTAGAAATAAAATATTTCGCGAAATCTGAAATTTCAAATAAAGATTTTGATTAACTTATCTTGGAAGAAGTTCTGGGTTTCTCCTTAATTTCCAGGTCCAGCGTGGTTACAAATTTTCAAAAACTTTTAATGATATTAAATTAAATCGTCTGTATACAGAAACGAAAATTAAAGACCAATCGCACACAGGAATTTTATACTTTTTCAATTTCTAGTTTAGTACAATAGAACCGTAATATCTGATATTTCAACCAAAAAAGATTTTAATTTTTATCTGAAAAAAGGGGAATCCCACCAAAACAGACAAATTTTTAACAAAATAGTTTATTCCTTAAACAAAAAAAAACCATGCGTCCTATAAAAAAGTGGACGCTAACAAATTTGAGTATCTTTTTTTAAAGCACAATTCTCGTTAATTCATTGTTTTTTCGTACCTTGTGTCGGTTTTCTGAAGATTTAATTTTTTTATCATTATTATTATTTTTTACAATTATAACAGAAGCTTTTATATTTTCTCGTAAATTTCGTCTAATTATTTTTTTTGTATCTTGTGTCCGTTGTCTAAAAATTCAATTTTTTTATTTTTAATGCAGTTTTTTACGATTAAAACAATAATTACGTATGCTACGAAAAAGTATTGTGTGACAAATTTGTAGATCTTTTTTGAACTAACAATTTTTTAAATTAATCTTGTTTCATATCTTGTACAGTTTAACCGCAAAATGGAATTCTTGACTTTTCATTATTTGTTGTGCGGTCGAAATTTGAATTTTTGATTTTATAAGAAAATTCTAAAAGTTGTTGTGATAAACGTTAAGGCTGTTCAAAATGCAACGTTTTTCTCAATTCAACATTTTTTCATATAATGCGTTTGCCTTAAAATATTCATTTTCATTAGTTTTTTTAAATTTTGTAAATGCTTTAACTCCAGTAGTTATTTTTTATCAAAAAAAGTAATAAGGATAAGCTGTTTTTTTTCTTGAGTACCACTAATAACCCTACATAGAATTTTCATATCTTAAAAAACAGTAGTTACAAAAATTTTTTAAATGCTCTAATTTTTTGAATTTTAATCCAAAGTAACTGGCTAATGAAATTGACCTTCATTTTAGGACACTTGAAGAGTATACTAAGGCACAATCCAATACGTCAATTTTTTCGGAAGTTATCGTGTAAACAGTCTAAAAATATACAGACACACTAACACACAGACAGACGAACGGACGGACATGCATACAGACACATTCGAAAAAACCTGATTTTCGGGTTCAGCAGGTATCAAAACGGGTCTCAATATATATTTCCAAATAAATTTTTTTTTTTTTATTTTAGTTATTTCAAATTCGAACAACAATTTTATGAACGTCAATAATAAAAACTATTGTTTTTTATAATAATATTTGATTATCGTATTTTTCATAATTTAATATTTATAAGAAAAATTAATTGTTCAAGTTTAAGAATCTTATATATCGGGAGTTTTCTAGTTCGGATATTTAATAATTCGGAAATTTTCTGTCGGGAATTTTTAAATTCAGTAATATTATAAACTGTCGGGAGTTTGATTATTTGGGAATTTTTCGATTTGGCAATATGATAAGCTGCTCAGGAATTTCATTATTCGGAAATTCACCATTCTGGAATTCAATTATTTGAGAGTTTTATAAATCAGAAATTTTATTATCCGGGAATTTTATTATGGGATGACCAAAAGATTTCGAGAAGTAAAATTCCCGGCATTGGTAAATTCCCAAATTGGATAATTCCCAAATTGAATAATTTCCAAATAATGAAATTTTCGATCAATAAAA
>JAUELO010015364.1:0-11286 GCA_032357855.1 Amphibolips quercusostensackenii
TAAATTTTTTTTAAATACATTGTTATATTGAGGACTATAAAAGTTAACCTTTTCATCCATATAAAATCAAGTATAGTTCTAAAGTTTTAAACATTGAAAAAAAAAGTTTATCATCCAACCTCCATACTCGGCAAAAGTGACTGCCATTCATTCGAGTTAGAAGGCTTGATACCTACAATTTATTTTATAGTAATCCTTCTTTAAAAACGAACTGAGAAACAGGGTTTTTTCATATTGACTGACACGTTTTCAACGCTTGCTGCAAGTTGTTGAACCAAGCTGTTGAATTTGCAACTGAAAATTATCAAAAATAACCAATAGCTGAATTTAAAAAAAGGCATGAATTCGTAAACAAAAATTGAATAGCGATGAATCTTTAACTGAAATAGTTAAATTTTATATTAAGAAGATAAACTTAATTCAAATGATGAATCTTGAAATAGAGTTCACGATTTGAACAAAGCAGAGGAATTTTCAACTACAAAGATTAATTTTCAACCAAAAAAAGGAATTTTCCACAAAGTGTATGAATTTTTCACCAAATAATATAATTATTAAATAAAAAAGATTAATTTTCAAAAAAATAGTTCAATTTTCATCCAAAAAAGACATATTTTTAACCAAAAATAGAATAACTACATTTCCTTTCGAAAAACAAAAAAAAAATTATTTTAATTATCAAGAATAGTTAAGTTGTAAATTACAAAAAATACTTTTCGATTAACAAAGAAAATAAACTGTTGAATTTTTGAAAGAATATGCATTTTTAACCAAGGGAATTAATTGTCTACAAGAAAGACGAATATTCAACCAAACACATGGATTTATTATTAAAAGTACAATAAAAGGAAAAAAGAAAAAACAGAAAGGATACTTAGCCTAATATTTCATTTACAATTCACTTCGACCAAGTTTACTTTTTTTTTACTCACCTATATAAATATTCATTGCCCATAACAAATACTTACGCACAAAGAATACCCTTCATAGTTCCAAAATTAATAAAAATCTCAAAATCCCTAGAAATTTGCCTCATAAAACGTACCTTCACTTTTTATTATTTTCAGTTATTTTCTTTATATCGTTATCAAGCATATTGCAAAAAAATATATTGCTTCTTTTGTATTTGATAAGATACATGTTTAAAATTTTCTGCTTGTTTTACAAGCAAATGCCTTATTTTGGAATCTGCTTCCGAGGACAACAGTCTCTGGATAAAAGTGACAGGTTTTTTGTGTCAAAATATTTCAGCACGAAGGAGAGTTACAGTCGCAAGAAGGGTGATACCTCTTAATCAGGAACGAGCACAGATGTAACCTGCTTTGCTCGTTACCTTTAATTCAATTTAATGAAATTCTCTTGAATTTACCAAAATTCATTTTTTTACAAGTTTCAGTTTTTTTTTTAAATCAGTTTTCTCTTTATGTATACGAAATTGATGCGAAGCTTTCTTTGGGGTTGTATCGATAACCCCATGTTCTGTTAGCATCCTTTTCATATACGAAAAATAGTGCGAATCTGGGTCTGTCTTTTATTCCTCTAAAGGGATTTGTCTTTCCTAGGGCTCGTAAGAGGGTCACAGATGACGACCTTTCTTTTGAAAACTTTGTTTCGAAATAAATACACGTTTCATTTTTGTTTCTGGTGAGTTGTCTTGATAATACCTTAACCTCACGTCAGCTTGCTTTCATTTATTTAAAAATTAATGGTCTTTATGGATAATTTAACTATTGTTGCAAAATTTTATTCCTTATCACACATTCAAATAAAGGTTGGTAGCGCTAATTCTCTGGCTTACAGTCAATGAATCTAATATTTGGTCATATTTGTACATTCGGTAATGGCTCTTTCACTACCTATAACGTTCCTACCCTCGCTTATACGCCTGAACATCTTTCGGTCTTTTTTTTTTTGTCATAGGTAAATAAACTTTCAAGACACACATTATTATCAACTTGATCTATCCTCTTTTCATTAAGGATCAAGTCTGATCCAGCCGATACAAAAAATCGACTTTTTTGTTTTACCTAAAAATCTTGCTATACATGTGGAGAATACAATTCTAAAGATATAGCATAAAATTTTACCTTGAGATAAAGTTAGTAGCAGTGCGCGCCAAGCCCATGTACTATACTATATTGTATAGTATCCTATTCCCGTTGCTTGTATTTTATACTGTGTTTATTAATATGCACGAAAAATACAGAAACTTCAGAAGCAGCAGGAATTCCCGAAGTCAAAAGCCTACTATATGCTCTAGGAATTGCAGATTCACTATAAACAGCCGTACGTACTTAAAAACTTATGCTTTCTACAAGAGAAAACTTTACGCGATTTTCTCAAAACCACGTTTTTCAAGTTGCCTAATTTTTTTTGTCAATTTTTGTTTTACGTCTGTCATTTTCGCAACCAATTATTTTTTTTGGTTAAAAAAATTTGATTCATGCGCATTCTACATTCATACCATAACGAAATTTCTTTGAATAACATGTTTCAGGTCATTTTCAAGGATTCATATTTGTAAAATCACAAATCTACATTTTGTTTTCACCGAATTAAATACTGTGATACGCGTCATATCACATGCTCGATATTTCAACCATCTTGAAGACACGGTTCTTATATGGGATAATGGAAATAGAATACCTTTTCATATGCGAATAAATAAAGGCAATTTAGACATATCTGCATTCGATCCCAAAATACTCTGTATCAAAAAATATTTGGAATTTGAAAAAGGCGTAGGATATTTTGTTGTAACCTCGATAATGCATGCCGGCGAGGAGGTTCTTGTACAATTGGCAATGCACCAAGATATAACAATGAAGGTTTTAAGTATTTCTGCAGCTTGAAAGAGACCAATTTTGGCTAAATCTGGGTAGAGCCGTACTAAGCTTTTCTTGCAAAAGGTGCGGATTGATCATTTGCGCCCTTTCCATAACCTAAAAACACATAGCGCCGTTGACAAATTTTTAAAAAATTTCAAGGCTGACATGTCGGGCTTCGAAATCGTTTAATACATTTAAAATAGTCTCAATACTAGCACATATTTTTCAAAATATTAGACAAATAATGTCACGTAATTTTCTAAATATTAAATCCAAAGTTCAATTATTTTTTTATCAGATGTACAATTAAAATCTTCCATGAAATCTTGTAAAATGCTTTTAAATTATTTACAAGATATCCTATATGCTTTAAAATTGGTTAAAATCCATCCAGAAAACGCCGCAATCTGTTTTCAAGATTTTTTAAGAATTAATAAAAATTACTCGTTAATCTTTGGGGTACGGTATCCTAAAAAAAACACATACCTAAATTTTAACCATCGAATGCTAGTGAAAGAAATGATTTCTAGCCCTTAAATTTCAATCTGAAAAGATGCCTTTCGTAATAACTAGTCCAACATTTTTTATAAGATCTTTTTCATTCCCTTTTCCAACTTCGCAAATTTTTCTGGACGAAGTGAAATTAAAAATTAAATATAATTAAGCACGGTGCTTTAAGAGCGCATCTTCTGATACATCCTTGGAAATTAGATACTTTTAAAAACCCTTAAAGTAACTCCTCAATAAAATAATCAAGTATATCTCATTTAATTCAAATTGAAACTTCAAATAAAATTAAAAATTAAAAACCATGCATCACAATGCCTTTAGAAGACTTTTCTTTACACACCCTGAATGACAATATACTTAACATCTTCTAAATGCAACCCTTTATCGGAATCAGAAATTCATTTTGATATAAATGTTTTTAAAGGCTTAACAAAAATTCTTAATTAAAATTATTTCACCTCAATGCCATTAAAATGCATCCCTCAATGCACTTTGACCAAAAATGTATTTTTAAAAACCTCTGAAAGCAATAAGTTTCTAAAATAAGTGAGACTATCTGACGCAGCCTTAGTCAAAAACTTAAAATAAAATTTTAAAGAATTTATTGAAATGCCTTTAGAAGACGTATATCAATAATAGAATTTTGTAACAAGCCCTAAAAGCAACCCTCCACTTAAATTAGCAGCGCCTTAGTGATAATAAGTGGAGCCTTATTGATTTAAGTGAGAGGTGGATTTTAAGGGGTTGTTGAAACATACTTTCAGAATTCTTTTGATTTTAAAATTTAGTAGAATTTTCGACTAGAATATTTAAGAGAGATTTCCGAATTTCAGTAAGAGATTGGTTCGATTAATTATTTTCAATTTAAGTTGAATTTTTAACGATTCTTCTATCAGATACTCTTCCTTATTTAAGTGAGGGTTCGCCTAAATACATCATCATGTAAGTTATTCACGGAAAGTCCTCGTAAGGCATTGTCAATATTAATTTTTCATTTTATTCAACGCTTTAACTAATGTTATACTACAAAGCCTTCTTAACTGAAGTAAAGGGATGCTTTTTTGAATTTGTTGAAATAAGTGTCATTTAGGGTGTACTGAGAAGTGTCTCCTGAAGACATTGCAATCAATTATTTTGACTATGTTATTTTTTGCGAGCTTTAGCTAGAATTATATCAGACAGCCTTTGTTATTTTGGTAACGGGTTATTTTCAAGGGTTATTTATATTTTCGTATTTTGAGTTTCAAAGGTAGTCTCATAAAGAAGTAGTGTAAATTTTTTAAAATTTGTAAACTGGTCTGAATTTTTATTAAACTTAGTTGAGATAGTTTTTTTAAAATCATTTAGTCAATTTATAAATTATTTTGTCGTGTATTGGAATTATCTTTCAAAATAGTCTTATTGTTTGTTGACCACATTATAATATTTTTTGCAAGAAATGTATCTGTGTATTGTAAAATTATTTTAAATTTGGTGCATATCTTTCTATTTCATAAATATCGATACTGCCAGATGGCGCTGATGATAAAATATTGGATTGCTTACGGGTCCGGCAATTTAAGTGTCCCTATTTCGAATCTCCAGCCATCAAAAAGACATCCTTATACACTCTTATACATTGTGTGACAGCAATCGAAGACAATTTGACTAATGTTAAACACTGTAAAAGTGACTTACAGTCGATGTGAAAAGTAACGCCGTGACTGCGTTTCATTAAGAAGGAAAAACGAATATACGAATTCGTCGTGAGCTGTAGTATACAAAATTCAACAAAAAATTTGTATACTGTACCACAAAGCTTTTTAAGGACATCAGTAGCATTGAAAGACATTATGGTGGTGGGCGTCGATGCACTCCCATAAATGCAAAGAGCGTGGAAAAGATACGACAGCGTTTAAACCAAAAATCAGGCCGCAGCGTAAACCAAACGGCAACAAATCTAAACGTTAAAAATAAAATTGTTTATTGCATTAAAAAAAATTCAAGCTAATGCATACACTTTAATAAAATGCAAGTCAGGAGTTGAACGATGCATAGAAAAAGGTTCGCCTGGAAACAGCGAAAGAGCTAATATGCTTGTATGATACTAGCAAACTTCCCAATTTCGTTTTTTCCGTTAAAAAAATGTTTTCTGATAAACAAAACTTGAACAAGCGAAACAATCGTTTATGGTCAAAGGAACGTCCCAGCGATAATTCAGACGAATTACGAGCTACTCGTTGACAAGGAGCAGCGCAAGTGATGGTTTGGGCTGCGATTTCAAAAAAAAAATCCTTTCCGCTCCTTTTTGTTCCTGAAAACACCAAGGTAAACCAGAAAGGTTATCGTTAATACATTCTTGAGGCTCAATTGGCTCTATGGGCTCTCACAATGTTCAGAAACAAGCGCTGGATATTTTAGCAAGACTCTGCACCATCGCACTTAGCGAATACAACGCAATGCAAAATTGGCTAAGTAAGCACGTTCCTCGAATTATTTCGGGCCGAAAATGGCCACCGTATTTACCAGACCTAAGTTTTCTCGACTTTGTGTATGAAGTGTTTTACAGGCAAAGGCTTGCTCGAAAAAACACACATCCTCGCAAGCGTTAAAAAGCCCACTGACTCGTGAATGTCAGCGCCTTACTTAAAATGTCTTCCGCACATCGTCCCAGGTGTTCCGGAAAATACTTAAGTTCGCTGTAAAAGCAAAAGGCAGCTACATTTAATTTTTAATGATAATTGTAAGAACTTTAAAATTTTACCTTTTTATTGAGAGTAAGATCAATAAAATCCGTTATAAAATAAAAAAAACTATTGTGATTTTAAATGGGGATACTTCAATTGCCAGACCCGTACATTTATCACTTGTGTGTGGCAGTAGAAAATGTTCTTTTTTGGCATTTTCAATCATTTATTACGTTTGTTAAAGTGTTTTTTGGAATTTCCTCAATATAAATTTTCGAAAATAGTAGCATAAGAGATATCTTTTTGTAAATAGTAGTAAAATAGTGACATCGTTAAAAAAGGGTTAGGGGTTGATTGTCATGAGTTTGACGCTCTAAATACTAACGTATTCATGTGCAATTGAAAATTTCTAAGTTTTTTTAAGAAAACTTATCTGTTTATTTGAGCTTCCGTGTGGCGTACGGCTCTAAATTTGGGCATCGAATAGCCGAAAAAAGGCGGAGCTTGGTCCAGTATTATTAGCTATTTATTGACTGCCCTGATTGTGCCAAAATTAGGCCATGTTTTCAAGTTTTAAATTTTTTAAATTTAATATTTGCTTTCCTCAGGTAAAAATATAGAGGCTTTTGCAACTAACTATGTAAAACCTTAGTTGCAATACCTAGAAGAAGCAATATTACGTATTTTAAGTACTCTAATATCTTAAAAGTTCTATCAATCAACTCTAAACCTCTCCAAATTATTCCAAATTATCTACAAATGTTTGAATTCTACAAAATTCCGCAATGCATCTTTTTGAAATCTAGACTTTTTCCACATATTTTAAAAACTATTTTTTGCAAGTTAAGAAGATTATTTAAAATGTTTTGATATTTTCTTCAATTTTATTTCAGAATTCATTCATCAAAATATAAAATATTTTGTTATTTTTCTATTCTCTTTAAACCTTTAAAAATTCTTTAAAAACTTCTACATTAATAGATTTGATGCTTTGACGATGATTCGTTACAATAAAAAAAGTTTTTCGGAGTTTCAGTCGTGTGTAAAACTACGAATCTTACCGAAGTTTTGTGAACGTTGCAGTTCACTTCTGAAGTTGCAGTTCACCCTGAAGAAGTAGATTATAACGTTCACGAAGCATCGGCAAGATTCGTAGTTTTTCACACGATTGAAACCCGAAGAAACTCTTTTATAACTTCTACATTGTTTTCTGAAACCTCTAAAAATCTACATTTTTTCATAATTTCATCAGAACTTTTGAAATTAATTCGGAATATTTTAAATGTCTAAGCCTTCTAAATATCTTTTAGAACTTTTCGAATTTCTCTTTAAATAAAGAAAACTTTTACGTTTTGTAAATCTTCCTGATATATTTTTAAATCATTTAAAGTTTTCTTTCAGTTTAAAAAGAAATCTGCATACTAAAAAAATGCCCTAGATCTTCCAGGTAATTTTTTTGATGATTTTTAAATTCATTTTCTATTTTTTGAATTTCTTTAAATATTCTCTCAAAATGAATTTAAAAATAAAAAATTTTTCCTAATTTCTGAAAAATCTGCTATTCTTGTTGCCTGCAATTTCTTCATTTAACAGGATTTCACAAAAAAATCATCTATATAAAATACAAAAGTGACCTTGTGCTCATGATGATTAGTGGCGCCGCAGAGGTATTTAGGAGAATTGCGCAGTGTGCGAGATAGAGGCAAAAGTCGTCATACAATAATTCCCAGATAAGACAGTAAATTCTGTCTTATTATATGTGGATGAACCTTCAAACCTTCTAACACAGATGATAAGTCTATGAGAGGTTGAACAGAAAGCTTTCCGGTAGTCAATCCAGGACATTGACAGGACGCGCTGATGGGATGCTATGTATTCGCAGACGCATCTGCCAATTAGTGGGTTCTCTCGGCATCCTACTACATCTTTTTTCAAGACACGTTGGTAGTACATTTCTCTCTACACAGGCCTTATTCTTTGAACAATTCTGTCATTAGGAACAGCTGTAAAGATTTCGTACAGCCTATTGAAACAAATTATTAGCCTGTTATTTTATAGGTTAGACAAGTCGCCTCTTTCGGTAGGAGTATAGTGCGATGGACGTTGTTTTTCAGATTTTATGAGGTTGTCGCAAAGCTCCTTGAACGGGACAATATTAGCATCTTCCTTTAACTCAAGTGTTTTTGGCATGCTATATATATATATCCTAAAAGTCTCTACTTCGTTAGGCTTGGGTTGATTTTTCACAGAAATAGGAATATTGCTAAAGAGCCGCGGTAGGTTAGCTAAGAACAACCGATTCTCATAGGCCCATCTTTTCATCATCTGTAATCTTTTCCTTGTATCAGATAAGTATTTCGCCAACAATGAGTTGCTAGGTTGTCAATAGCATTGACAAATTCACTGTCTCATGGTAGAATTGGTCCTTTGATTGGAATCAAACCGGTAGTGCCTATGATAAAAAACCCACTAAACGCGTCCTCAGGTTGTGGATAGAATGTCCTTGTATCGAGGATTTCTTCTGAATATGGTTGCAATTACTAATAAGCAGTTGCAGACAATTGTTTAGGGATGGTCCTGTAAAAAGTAATTTTGAAACGGAAGCGTAAGAATCATGTTAAAAGCTAAATGGCACCTAGGGTGAGGTGTCTTGAATGGTGACTTTTGGATACCGCAGGACCTCTCAGAGTATGCAGCCTTAACCTAACATGCTGGGCTCTAGAAGGTCAGCTCAACTCTTTATCTAGCTATTCGTGGAAACAGCAATAACACCATTAAATAATCAAGAAGTTGTAGTTGCAGTCTAAAACAATCAAGCAGGCCAGACGCCCACATTAACTGAACAAGCCAACTTGAAGATAAATTGCTAGACTGCTACGATGTCAGCATAATTTCTTTTAGCGAAGGCTTTATATCGCGCATGCACACTTTGTATTATCTAAAAGACTTAGAGCTTTAGCATCTACCGCGTATGCTATTATGAAATTAAGCTGATTACTTCTTAAAAAATGAATAGGTACGCTGACATCTTTTTCAACCGCTGTATAAACAAACCATAGACAAAAAGAAAAAAGCGACATTGGGGACTACCACGAACAGCAGGCACCTTCTAAAAATAATCATGATTTAAGTACATAAAAACATCCATATCCAGGTTTTCCTCAGCCCCAAGGCCTGGCTAAAATGTATACCTCCCCTCTTGAGGATATTTGAGAAGAGTCCGACCTCTAGACTATAAATTGTTCAACTTATGGTGCCGCGAGAGCCTTGACTGATTCAAATCGAAGGTTAAAACCGACAATAGATCAAAAGACAAAAGACGCTTACATCAACTGAACAGAAAGATTTGATAATCAAGTCAGAATGTGTCCCGTTTTAAGCCTGTGATACACAACATATTATCTGGTAGAACGTTTACGGAAAGGATTTGAAATTTCATTAATGAACTGAGAATCTACCATCACCCACTAGGCCAGTCACAGCTGCTGACAATCAAGCAGCACATTGTTGACAAAATACAGGTGTTATCTGACGTAAGGAGGAAAATACAGAAGTGGAAAAGATGGGTCAGGGAGAGGTACACAACATTACAAAAGCAACGGAGCTTAGAAAAGTTACAAATGACATTATCCAATTTAACGAGTTTCGCGACAACTTTATAAAATCTAAGAAACAATGCTTATTAATTTCTACTAAAAAGGTGAAAAAAGCACTTAGAAACAGAAATAACTTTTCAGTTGCAGGACCAGATGTTATCAAGAACTTCTGGTAAAAATTTCGACTTCTACATACTGACATCTGGCCCGCAAATTCACCTAATATTTTTAATCAGACACGCACGTTCCGCAGTGGCTGGTGTTAGGACGCACTATACTTCTATCGAAAAAGACGACTTGTTTACCCTAAGAAATCGCAGGCCAATAACTTGTAAAAATACGCTGTATAGGAGTAGAGAGAAAGAGAAATATGTACGAATAACGTGGCTCGAAAAAGGGTGTATCAAGATACCGAGAAAACGTACTAGATAACTGATGCGTATGCAAAGAGGCTGAATCCCATCAGCGCGTCCTGTTAATTATTTATCTGTTAAAAAGCTTAAAAGTTCATCCACACATAGTGAGATGCATGGAGAGGTTAGTGCCTCTTTGAAAAACTAGATCACCTATAACATCTAGAAAATATCGTGTAATAAGGAATAACGTTACCTTTTAGAGGGGTATCTTTCAGGACGAAACTATGAGTCGTCTGCTCTCTTGCATTACACTTTTGCCTCTATTTCTTGCACTGTAGAATTCTCCTGGATACCGTTGCGACGACACTAATCAACGCGAGTATATCGTTAAATCTTTCGCTAACAGTTACTTGACAAAAAAGTGCTCGAACAATTTCACAGAAATGTAGACAAGCAGTTCTTGTCAAAGGAGCGAACTTTTGCTTTCCTTAGATCATCAGGTCCTAGTTCAGATACTGATGATTTTATTATTGCAAGAAGTTCTCAGCGATAAGTGCAGAGCGTATCATACACACGCTGAGTACCTAGAACACTCACAACCGGGTGTTCCCCTTACGCAAGAACGACCTATCTTTACATACCTTCTGCGGCCCTGAGAGTGATTTATTACTATCTTTGTCGCCCTCACAGTGTTGGCCGCGACCCTGCCCTGCCCAACGCTCCGAGAGAGATAAAGTGAATTATTTGAAACAAGAATTGCTAGATTTTCTAGACCTACGATTTTCGAAGAGCAGTCCTCGTAGCACATTCGAGACCTGACATTGTTCTTCAAAAATTCAAAAAGCTAACTATATTTCTGGTCAAATTCTCGGCTCCGGGTGACTGCATTACTTCCACGGAGAATGAAAATAAGAAGAAGTATTAAAGCCATACCTGCGTGCCAAAAATATACTAGATAAGTTTGCTGGCCTGTCGTTGTGGTTTTGTCATTCCCCGGAGCCACCATTCTTAACGCCGTGAGACGTGGACATAGGTGTTATTCACCGCGGTTTCACTGGGAACCGGTTTTATTTTCATAGATGGCAGTTGCATCCAGTGGAAGCCTGCGGTAATTGTTCAACCTATCTAATTAGTATATATTATTAGAGTTTGTCATAAGGACGACCGTATGATTTCACCGAAAACGGGTGCATTCTAGAAAATTGCACCCGCTCCCAGCGAAATCACAAAAAAATTTCAGCTGTAAACATGTACAACGAGCACGAGAAAGGTGGTTACAGTTTTCGATGAAATCAATGCATAATATTAATCCCGCGAAAAGTCTTGTGCA
>JAUELO010015378.1:0-11285 GCA_032357855.1 Amphibolips quercusostensackenii
GACAAAATCGAGTGCGAAGCGCAAAATACGTGATGAGAATGTGTTCGTTAAAGCCAAAGGAGCTTTAACAAAAGAGAAATGACAATCACCAAATTAAAGTTCTCGATGCTTCGACCTTTTATTTCAAAAGGTCTGTGCACAAATGTGAGGAAAATACAAACACCGAGCACGCAGCTCAAGGTAAACACATTATCGAGTGCAAAGCGCGAGATAAATATGTTAGCGAGCGCAAAGCGTGATAAACAACAGTCACGCGATCTAGGTGCGCTTTAACTTGCTTACCTTGTCAGTTTTGGTTAAAAATGTATGGATTTTGTTGTAAATTCCTTTTTTTTTTGGGAAACTCCATTTTAGATAAAATTTACATTTTTTAGTTGAAAATTGAATTATTTGGTTAAAAAATGATATTTTTAATTTAAAATTTAATTATTTGGATAAAAATTCATCTGTTTTGTTAAAATTTGTTTTTAAGTTAAACGGTTTTTGATTTCAAATCAACATATTTTCTAGTTGTAAATTTAAGTAATTCATTCAAGTAATTGGTTTAAAGTTAGAAATTTATTTTTTTGGTTGCAAATTTCACTATTTTGTTGAATTTTTTTTTTGTTGCAAATTAATTTTCTAACAGAAAATGTAACTGTTCCATTTTGGTTGAAAACTGATCTTTTTTAGTTTAAAATTGAACTATTCGAATGAATATTCATCTCTTTTGTGGAAATTTTTTTTTTTTTATTATTGAACTTTACTGCTTTTGATTTCAAATCAATACCATTTCTGGTTGCAAATTCAACTCATTGGTTGAAAGTTAGAAATTCATTTTATGTTGTTAAAAATTATACTATTCGTTGATTTTTTCAAATTAACTTTTCATTTACTTTTATTAAAAATTTCTTCCTTTATACAATTATCACTATTTTAAATTCTAACAATAATTTTAAAAACTTTAAGCATTAAAAAAAACTCATTTGACAAAAATATTTGGCTATTATATTTCTAATAAATATATAATATTTATTAAATATTTTTTTTCATTGCTTAAATCTGTGAATTTCTCAATAGGGTTGCATTCACTTGAATTATTATTTTTTATTCGCCCTGAATTTTCTTAATTCTTCTTTGATTCGTATAAATTTGGTCAAATTTTTTTGTTTCATCATTAATTTACTCTAATTTTACTGAAATCAATTCGATATTTTAGATTTTTTTTATTTTTTGAAAATTATGTCAATTTACTATTAATTCTTATGTATTTATCCTTAACTTTTTACAATTTTCTTTAATTGTCTGGAATTTACTTGAATTCTTTTTAATTCACTTAATTATGCTTAATTTAATTTTCATTTCATCTTATTCTTTTGAATTCAATGCATTTTTTATATTTTTAAAATATTTTTAATTTACGTAATTTTCTTTTTAATTCACCTTGAATTTTTATAAATTTCATCGAATTCTTCTTATTTCTCTTACATTTGTCCACTTGAAGCATTATTAAACAATATTAAATTCTGTGTAGAAAATATTTTAAGTACAAAAAACTTTGTGTAGGGATAATGTAACAGCATTAAATTCTGTGTAGGAAATATTTTGTGTAAAAAATATTTTGTGTAGAAAATATTTTGCATGAGAAAAATATGATCAGCTTACGTTGTGTACAATAAATTTTGTGCATAATAAATTTGTGCAGGAACAGCGTTTTTCCATTAAGAATATTATCTGTATAACTCAAAAGGAATCCTATAAATATTTTTTGAAAGAAAAAAATATTTATGCCCAATTTTAGGCCCCTTATTGTGAAAGAAATTTCAAATTTTTGTATTCTGAGCCTGATAGTATTTTTAAACAAATATTTTATAGGTCCACAAAATGCTGGGCTTATTTCTCAATCTATAAACATTTTTCATTGAGGTAAACAAATTTTTTTGGTCCTAAATTTGTATATTTTTTTAATCGGAAACTAAGAAAAATTATTTTGAAATATAAAACGGCCTAGCGGAACATTAAAACAATTTTTATCATATAAAATAGAAAATATTTAAATTTAATAATTAAAAAAATATTAGGGAATTAAGGAATGTGACAAATGGATCATTTAAATTAAAGAACGCGATTTTGTAACCTTTTTTATCTTTATTGAAACAATGATAAAGCATTGTTCTAAAGCTTGAAAATAGGCGTGTCGCAATATTTCGACAATTAACATGTTTACATATTATTGTGTCAGAATCGAAAAATTATGAATATTTACACACCTAATCTATTTCACCCTACTTTAATAAGTGACCATTTACCATTTTTAATTTTTTAATTTTTCACAAATATTGAATAATATAACCAATAATTCATCAAATTTTTAAAAACTGTAATTTGTAAAATTATAAAATTATTCTATTTTAAACCTGTTCGATTTAAAACTATTTTGAGTTTAAAAAGTTTAATTTTTAATTTTCAGGTTTTTCTGGATAGAAGCGAAAACTTTTTATTAATAAAATTTTTATGCAATTAAAAGAAAGGGAATTATGTTATTTAATTTGTTTCTAAATTGGACAAGGGAATTTTTTTATTTCTTACATTTCGATTTTGCTCAAGATGAGAAGAAATTTTTTAAAAAATTTTTATGCATCAGAAGAGATGATTCATTCATTTTTAACATTCTTTATGAGTCAGCAGGAGCATATTAAAAAAAAATTAATTGAAAAAGAGACCTTTTCTAGCATTGTTAGTGAATTGAGTGGGGTCACATTTTGCATTTCTAGCATTTGGTTTGGAATAAAAACAGAGAATTTTTGAGTTAATTTTTTTATAAGTTTTGAGTTTAACATATTTGATTTATTTCATTTTTTTGTCTTGAATTGTAAAGTTTTAAATAAATAATTTCAAAACCGTTTTTATTTGTTAAAAATTTCTTCAATTAATTTTTTTTTGTGAGTTTTTCCAGTTTAAATTTACAAATGTCAATTTTCACACCTCTTAATTTATAATTCTTTAATCGAAAACATTTTCAAATTAAATCGATTAAAAAAAAAATTACTTTAAAATTAATAACATGAAAAATTGAACATTTTGAAAGAAAATGCTGCCAAATTCGAACAGTTTCGGAAAAAAGTATGAAAAATTGTTCAAATTTTCCAGTATACATAAGCATTATTTAAAAAACTGAATTTTTCCTTTACATTATAAATATTATAAATATTTTTTAATTGTTAAGAATACTATAATCAAATATTCTCATAAAAAATTGTTTTTTATGTTTAAATTTTCTAAAATTATTGTTTGAATTTATAATATTAATAATTTAAAAAAATATTTTTTTTGGTGCAATTTTTTTCAAATTATTGTTATTTTAAATTCAAAATATAATTTTTCAAACTTAAGCCATGAAAAATATTTTTGTATAAAAAAATTGGATTATTGTAATTTAATGGGTACGTAAGAAATATCAGTAAAGAAAATTTTCAATTGTTTAAAGTCAAAGTTTATATAGTTCCGATATTAAATTATTACCGGGACGACTAAAAAATCACTAAAAATTAAATCCTTGATACTGTAAAATTTCTGATTAATAAAATTCCTGAATTGGAAAATTACCGAATAGAAAAACTCCCAAAAGAAAATTGTCGATTTATAAAATATTTGAACTAGAAAATTACGGGCTTCAAGCAATTAATTTCCTCAGTAAGTCTTATTCATTTATTAAATATACAATAAACAATATTTTAATAAAAAAGTAATATTTAATGTTTAAAATTTAAAAATTATTGTTTAAACATAAAATAGCAATAATGGAAAAAAGATCATCAAGAAAGATATTATTTTCAATTATTTTTATCAAAATTCAAACAGTAATTTTATAAATTTTGAATATTAAAAGAGGTATGACTGGAAAATTTCGAAAAATATAATTTCCGAAACTATAAAATTTCAGAATTAAGAAATCCCCGAATTATTAAAACTTGCGATAAATAAATGCCAATTTTTTAAGTATCGGAATTAAAAAACTTCCGAATTAAATTAATTAATACAATTTTCGAAGAATAAAATTTCTGAATTGGAAAATTCTCGAATCATACAATTCCCGGAAGAGTAACATTACCGAATTTGAAAATTGCCGAATTATAAAATATCCAAACCAGGAAATTTCGGTGTTTTAACAATTGTTTTTTTTTATAAATATAATTAAATTATATACAGTAATCAAATATTTTTATAGAAAAAATATTATTTCCAATTATTAAAGTTTGTAAAACTTAATTAAAAATATATATTTTTTACCGAATTTTTTTTTCAATTATTGTTTTTTTACATGCAAGCAATAATTTAAGAAACTTTAAACGTTTAAAATTATTATTTTTGGTAATAATATTTCACTAATAAATTTTTAATTAATAAATATTAGTTATAAAAAAATTTTACTTGACTAAATTCGTGAATTTTATAATTCGGTGATTTTTTGTCAGGAATTTTATTATTCGGGAATTCTCAATTTCGGTAATATTAAAAACTGTCGGAAATTTTATTATTCGGAAATTTACCAAGTCGAGAATTTCACAATGTCGGGAATTCTATCTTTCGAGATTTTTGAGTCGTACCTTATTCACGTTAAAATTTTTTTATTTATTAAAAAAGTCACTTGTTTTTATGTGGAAATTTTCTAGTTCACATATTTTATAATTTGGCAAATTTTCCAATTCGGAAATTTTACAGTGATGGAAATTTTTTTTTTGGGTTTTCAGTCGTCCCTATTTTTCATTCAGAATTTAATTAGTTCGTTTAAAATTTAACAATATTGTTTAAAGTCATCCTTTTTAATTAAAAATTCAACTTTTTGGCTTCAAAATTTAATAATTTGATTAGAATCTTTTTTTTTTAGTTTGAAAATTTATCTTTTTTTGTAAAAATTTCATTTTCGTCGGTTAAAAATGCACCTGCCTGGTTAAAAATTTAACTGCTTCGTTTAGAGATTAACTTTTTTGTTGAAAATTTATATTTTTGCGCTGAAAGTGCAACATTTAGCAGAAAATTCATATTTTCTTTTTAAAAATTCACCAGTTTGGTAGAAGAATCTACGATTTGGTTGAGACTTGAATTACTTTTTAAAAATTTTATTTTTTAAGTTTTATATCTATCATTTTAGTCAAAAATTTATTACTTGGTTGAAAATTGAACTTCTTTATTTGTATAAAATACATTGTTTTGGTTTGGAAATTCAACAATTTTGTAAAAAAAAATCAACTATTTTTTAGAAAATTAAACCACAGTGTTTTTGTTTCAAAATAGACGTTTTTAGTTTAAAACAACAACGATTTGGTTCATAATCTATGAATTTTGTTGGAAATTCGTCTTTTTGGGAAAAAAATTGATGTTCTTGGTTGAGAGTTCAAATTTTTGGTCAAAAAATAAATTTTTGTTGGAAATTTATATTTTTGGATTGAAAATTTTACTGGTTTGTAAAAAATTCATCTTGATGGATGAAAAATTGAAAAATTTTGTAGAAAATTCAACTGTTATGTAGAAAATTAATCTTCTTTCTGAAAATAAATTTTTTGAAGCAAATTTAACTGTTCCACTTTTGATTTGAAATTCATCTCTTTTTGTTTAGAAATTCAGCTATTTGATTGGACTTTTACGGAATTTCTTTTAAATTGGTCTATTTCGGTAAAAAAATTAATTTTGTTGTAAAAAATTATATGGTTTTGTTGAAAGTTTAACTTTTTGTAAAAATTTGGTCTTTTCGTCTCGAAAATTCATATTTCAGGATTCAATATTTAACTGTTTTAGGAAATTTTTCTTTTTTATTTGAAAATTTGACTATTTTGTGGAAAATTGTTATTTATTAATTGACAATTATTTATTTGAAATAAAGATGTTTCTATTCTACTTTTTGTTAAAAATTGATTTTTTTAGTTGCACAATGAGCTATTTGGTTGAAAATTTAGGTAATTTCTTAAAAATACGTCTCTGTTGACAGAAAATTATTTTTCTTCTTTGAGAATTGAACTATTTTGTTTAAAAAAATGTATGTATTTTGTTGAAAATACATCCTTTTAGATGAAAATTTACTTATTTCGTTAAAAATTTGTTGAAAAAATCACCTAGTCCTGTCTCTGGGTACAAATTTGATCGACTTGCGTTGTTTAGCCCCCCCTCCCCCGTGAAAAAGCTCAATTTAAATGAAGATCAGGGTGGCGAAACGTTTACTAGGCGTTATTAGTTTTTTTTAAATTTAAATTATGAATTATTGTACATTCATATTCAATTTAAAAAATATATTCCTTTTTTTTTAAATTAAAACCAATCACTAATTTTTAAGAAGAAAATCTTGAAAATAATTTAAAATTTACTTTAAAAGTCTTTCTTGCGAGCAAAGAATTATTTTTACTAACTTTACTCTTATTATTTGCTGTGTACAATTGCTTTTCACCTTTAATCATTTAAAATATGCGCGCCAAACCTCAACCAATCCGGTTGTCGATGCGATGCATGCTGTGGAAAGCAGCCCTATGCATCGCTTCCACTTTTCTGATTTTCTTAGCGTCTGGTCGGTAAACTAATCCAGCAGTTGGCGCTCCGATCAGGCCGGCTGACATTTGTATTGTGGTGCATGCGCGAAGATAATAAATAGTTAAATTTATTAATTTTAGCAAAAAAATTCATAAAAATTAGTAAAATAATGTGTAGTGCTGTGAAGACTCCATATTTTGTTATAAGAATGTGCAAAATAATAAGTGTGAAAATCGTGAAATATAAATGTAGCTCTTAGTTACAACTCAGGTTATGATAACTGAATTTCAACTTTAAACGTTACAATCTTAATTTTTCTTTTTGAACAAATTTCTCATTTGTGAGTAAAATTGTTGATTTTTTTTTATAAATAACTCATTAAGAAAAAATCCGAGTAAGTTTAAGAGATATTTACAAGTTTTAAAAAGATTTAAGCATAATTTAAAACAATATTGTCAAAAAATAATTTTGAACTTTTCAAGTGATTTTAAAATTTTTTTTAAAGATTTAATAAAAGTTTCAGGAAAAAATAAAACTATCAAATAAAATACTTAAAACTTTTGAAATAGTTTCTAAAATAATTTAAAATTGGAAAAGATTCAGAATAATTTTAAACAAAATGTACATTTTTTTACATTTTGAAATAAAATTTTTAATCTGTTTCAGAATTTTGCCAGATTTCAAGATAATACGACGTTCTCTTTGAAATTTCTGGAGAAATTCGAAATTACTTTATTTTGAAAAATTAATTTTAACAGATTGTTAAAAAAAGATTTCAAAAGAGATCCAAAATTGTCAAAAAATAATTTGGAACATTTTAAGTGATTTTTGTTTAGTTTCCCAGAATATATAAAAGGTTTAGAAAAAATTTAAATCATTAAAAAAAATATTTAGAATTTTTGAACGAATTAAAAAAAATTAAAATTTGAAAAGATTACAAATAATTGAAAACAAAATGTAGACTTTTTAACATTTTGAAATCAATTTTTGAATCTGTTTATAGAATTTTGAGAGGATTTAAGATAAGACAACGTTTTTCTTGAAATTCCTGGAAAAATTTGAAATGAATTTTTACTTTATAAAATTCATTTCAACCGATCTTAAAAAAATATTTCAAAGGCTCCAAAAATTGCCAAAAAATATTTTGGAACATTTTAAGTGTTTTTTTTTTTAGTTTTGTAGGATTCAATAAAAGTTTTAGAAAAAATTAGAATCATCTAAAAAAAAACTCAAAATTTTTTCTTGAGTTTCAAAAATAATAAAAAATTTAAAAACATTACAACTAAATTAGAACAAAGTGTAAATTTTTTAAAAATTCGAAATAAAATTTTGAATCTGTTAAAGAATTTTGAGAGGTTTTATGATAATACAAAATTTTTTCTAAGATTTCCGGAAAAATTTTAAATGATTTTTTGTTTTAAAAAATTACTTCTACCAGATTATTAAAAAATATTTGCAAAGATATGCAAAATTGTAAAAAAAGTAATTTGAAACAGTCTAAGTGATTTTTGTTAATTAACTAGGATTTAATAAAAGTTATAGGAAGAATTAGAATCATTTAAAAAACTACTTAAAATTTTTGAACAAATTTCAAAAATAATTAAAAGTTTGGAAACATTTTAAATAATATAAGCGAAAATGTAGTTTTTTTTAATCATTTTAAAATAAAATTTTTATCTGTTTGAGGATATCGTGCATTTATATACTTTTTTACATCTTTGAATTGTATTATACTATTTATAAAAGTTTAACCATCATTTATTTAGCGTTTAAATTTTAAAAATGTTAGGGAACAATTATGAACTTTTAAATTCTTAAAAATATTAAATAAAAACAACAAAATAAATCATAATAGAAGATACACCTTTAAATTTGCAGAATGTTGTGATTCAAATATTTAATTTTACACTATTCAGCTGCTTGCTTTTTTCAAAATTTTAGAATTATTGATTACTGTTATAATTATTATTGCTGACAAAAAATATTTGTGGTCAAAATTTGGAAACAGCTTTAAGTTTTTTATTATTTCAGGGTTTTCTCCATGCATTGCAGTGCAAAATTCAGCCCTCCCGATAGGGGCGCCAACTGTCGGATTAGTTCACTGGTCCGAATGCTAAAAATATTTATTACTGCATACACCTACACGGTTGATGCAGAGGGCTGGTGGAAAGCATACGAGATTTTGGAGCAGAGTGGTTCAGAGCATTTCGGAGCGAGTGAATGTCATTAAGCCTTTCAGTGTCACATTTGCTGTTTATTGAACTTAAATATATTTTTAATAAGCCTAAACTGCTTTATCATATTTCATAAATGCGTGGAGAGTGAAATGTATAAGACAAAACATGCTGGAAAGTGAATTAGGTTTATTCTTTGGATTTTTCAACGTGAAATTTGATGCTTCCAAGGGACTAAGGCTAGAGACATAACTGGATGCTCAGATATCAATTGGTTGTCACCGTGTCGTTTTAAACTGAAAACGTGCAAAAACTTTTAGCAATCTTTGACGGTGAAGAAAGTAACGATATGTGGGATATTGCTTTCTGAATTCACTACAGTGTTTGAGATATTCAAATTCAGTGCAGTACAGTGGTGTCGCGCAGTGTCCTTAGCCTATTTGCTCCAAATATTTTGTCAATGTGCACTGTTTTTGCATATTAAATCATGTCTCATACACCTCGCTATCCACGAAGAAAAAAAAATGCTTTCACAATTCATATATTTCACATAAATTTTTAGTTTGCATAGGTTCCACTTAATTTTATTATTTCCAGTCTCTTATAAGACAGAGACTGGAGCAAGTAAAAACAAGACAAGAAGTATAGAAGATGAAGGATAATCAAATCCACCCCTTAAGATGTCCAGGTCGACTGTTCGAAGAAATCAAGTCGGCGATCTGAGATGACTATATCGACCTTATGGATGAGCAATTCGACCCTTTATTATGATTAATTCCGGCCTCTGTAATGATCAGTTCGACTCTTTTTAAGGTTCCATTAGACCGTCTAAGATGATCTATTCGACGCTTTGAGATAATCGATTTAAACTTCTTCTTTTAACCTTCCAAAGATAATCGCTTTAGCCATCTTCAGATGCTGTCCTATAGTGGACCCTCCAATAAGGTCGGTCTGCACATTTGGATTGCTAGACTAGCCTTTCATTTTTTTCCGTGCACTTTAGTGTCTTTTATTGTTAAGTACATGAAGCCAACTAGGCTGTCGGCTGCTACCTTAGGATGTGATCTATCCGGTCTGTACTTCTTGAATTGCTCAGATACATATGTGTGTTCTCCATTCCCTTAATTAGCTTGTAGAGGAACATGTAAATACATGTAAGCTTTAGGTTTTTCGTTATGATCTTCTATAAGTTTCTGTGCACCAAAATATCTGCCGTGCGCAATATCATGTTAAGACTGTAGGTGCTACCATAAATATTAGTGAACTAGCTGTGACGTAGGGTATTAAGAGGATCATCAGGAAACTTGATGCTGCACCTTATTTTGTAAAAAAAAAGATCATTTACGAAGTTTTCAAAACCAGTAACTTTAGCAGTTCATATCAAGTGCGCAACTGAGTCCCCACTGTTTGTTTATAGGTGGCTCCAGCAGTAAGTGCTGGTCGGTTTTGACATATTCAAAACGTCATGAACCAAGCTTAGACATATGGTAAACAAACCGTTTCGACACATAAGTGACTTTGTTTTTGCGTCATATACTTTTGGTAGTGTGAAAAAGTTTGATTTTGTGTCAAATAATCGTCATTTGAGGGGAGTGTTGACATGAATATGTCATTCGGGCTGGCCGACGATGCAGGAGCATGACCGGGCAGTCCCCATTTCTTTTTTTTTTGGGTTGCTGTAATGAATCCATTTTTCATCACCGGTCACGATGCGATAAAGAAAACGCTTCCTTTTTTGCAGCTGAAGCAGTTGTTCACAAGCGAAAAAACAACGCTCTACGTCCCTTCGCTTCAAGTCATAAGGGACCCAAGTTCCTTGATTTTAAGTCATTTCCAACGCACGAAATCGCTTGGAAATGGCTTGGCGAGTAACTTCTAATGCTGAAGCAAGCTCTTCTTGCGTTTGTCACGGATCCTCATCGAGCAATGCCTCCAATTCAGCGTCTCCAAAGGCTTTTAGTCTTTCTTCACGCGAACCGTTTTCTTCACATAAAAGAAGAGAATCAACACTTCCCGCAAATGACGACTATTTAGCACAAATTCGGACATTTTCACACAACCAAAAGTATATGACGCCAAACAAAATCACTAATATGTCAAAACGGTTTGTTTACTATATGTCTTAAGCTTGGTTTATGACGTTTTAAATATTTCAAAATTGACGAGCACTTACTGCTAGCCACCTATTGGCAAACAGCGGGAACTTAGTTGCGCACCTAATAATTTTAATGAAACACTGATCAATAAAGAACAAGCTACGATAAGTCAATCAGCAAAAAGAAAATATTTTCATTTGTAAGTCTTTCAAAAAAGTCCACGCGCGTCAACTTATCTAACAGGTAATGCGGCTGGTACTATTAATTTGGTTTGTTTGTAAGTAAGAAATAATTTTCTGAAAATCAAACGCAAAATTTCAGTTATATCAGATATTTATATTCATTTGCATCTCCAACAAATTAAAATTAACTTTTCAGTTTAACAGTATTAAATATACAAAGCTGATATACAATATTCAACATTTCGACGTTTCACCTAAAAAATATTAGCGCTGTATTACCTGTTTGTACACAGTAATGACGTTTACTATGTAGTCATAGGGAATATAATGTTAGA
>JAUELO010015394.1:0-11285 GCA_032357855.1 Amphibolips quercusostensackenii
TTCTCCATTTGTCTCCCCAGCAAGCCAAACTCAGCGGGTATCGTGCTTCCTTCTTTTCCAAGACCTAAGAGATAGACGGTCCTTCTGAAGAAGGTTATAGAGACAAAAGCAGCCAAGGGGCCTTCTGAAAAGAAGAAAGGCATCAAAATGGTTCTCTTAAAAGGAAACTGAGAAGGCTAACGTAGCAGGCCAGTAGCAGCCGGCAAACAAGGAGTCTTCGGTGTCTGGACTGACAGTTGCACAAATTACTGACCCCCTGACGATGGAGGCTAACTAGAGGGCGTTCGAAATATTTTCACCAAATCGATGGCCAAAATTCGAGACCTCATTCTGTATAAAAGGAGTCTTCGTATTTGTCGCAGCCAACTAAGAACATGAAGCTTAGCTTCATAACACAGTGGCCAAGATAAGGCCCTGGGAAGGCGCAGACCTGAGAGAAGGTAGAGTTTAGTTGCTTAATAAGATAGTGAGGGGTACGGCGTGGTTACCACATAAGCTGAAAGACTCGTCTGTGGTCCAAAGACGGTTAAAGAGATTCAAGCCTTAATTAAGGACAGCTTCCTGGCAGATCGTCAAGCACGCTCGGCCTCAGAAGGAAGACACAGCTGGTGGTACCAAGCATCTTTTTCTTGTGCAGATTTCTGAGTTTCAGGCGAGGGCTCTAGCGGTCCTCAATAACAGGCCTTTTTATTACCTTAAAAATGTCAACTTCAGAGTTGCCGGTCAAGGGCAAGACGAGCCTGTCGGGATACAGAAAGATCGGGAGGAGATCTAAAATGACTGCTCCTGGCCTAACCACTACCCAAATTAACTTGCACTACAGCAAAAGGCGCCTCTGCGCTACTGCAGAGGGGCATGGCTGCGATGAACACAGGTATCTTGCTAAGTCGGAGACCAAAGTTATTTCGAGATGCCATAAGGGGATTAAAGAGGGAAGGTTGTTACATATACCTCAAGGCGGTCAAACTTAGGGCCTGCATATTAGCAAAGGCAGTCAACGGCGTCCCGCTACTAGGGCTATGTTTGAGAGACCTGATGGTGATAGCCGCAGATCTCAACGGAATAAGGAAGCTGATCAGGTTATCGGCCTGCTTTTCATATGACAGTGATACCAACCCACCAGTGGAGGTACGTACACTGGTGGATTATTGCAAGGCAAGGGGTCTTCCTCTTCTGCTGGGGTGCGATGCTAATTCTTACTTTACTTTGTGGGGCAGCACGTTCCGCAACTGAGTCAGAAAGAAAGTCATTGGCATCACTTTTTGTACCGATAGTTTTAGAGACAATGTCAAGAAGTGGAGTCTCAGATGAACATACTCTCTTAGATCACGCACAGTTAGAATTCGAGCTGGAATCTATTGTACCCACAGGCCCTGAGTGTGACAGAAGTCTAAGAAGAACAGACTGGAATCATTTTTCCATGAAACTAAGAAATGCACTTTCGGAGTGCCCAGGTCAATTAGAGACGTAGGCACCCCCGAGATGTCAGCAAAGATTTTCACGAAAGCTATTTAAACTACTTATAAAAGTAATCGTTGGCCCACAAGAGTCCGAAATATTAAGGAGACACACTGGTAAAATAGGAAACTCGACAAGCTTTGCAGGAAAACCAGGCAGAGGTTTAGACGTGCCAGTGCTGGCTAAACAGATGAACTCTGGACCTTATTACGACGATGAAAGATAGATACAGAAGTGCAATACGTCAGGTGAAGCAAGAATGCTGGACCAACTTTTGCACAGACATCGAGAAAGGAGCACAGACAGCGAATCTAGACAAGCTGCTTTCTTGAGACCCGGATGCTGTTCTCTGCCCCTTAAAATTTCTTGGCGGGGGATGCTTAAAGTCGGACAAAGAGACCTTAGCCTATCTAATCGGGGAAAATTTTTTAGGCGTCACAAAGTCTGGAGAAATGGGGGCAGTACCTCTTAGGCAACCAAAGCTGCCTGTGGCTCAGCTGGGTCCAAAACAACGGCTTGCTCACGATATTGTAACTCCTCCTAGGGTTAGGTGAGCCCTGAAGTCTTTCGACCTTAAAATTTTCCTATTTTAGATGGCTGTATCCGGTCTTTTTACATCAAATTTTAGAAAGTCAGAATAAAAAATTAAAACTTTCATATTGCTTTCAAACTATGCAAGATACGAAAAAAGATCACAAAAAAATTGTGCATCCATAAAATTTACAATTTACAAACTTGTTATGAATTAATTTTTAATAACGAAGCTTATTTTTAGTTTCATTCATACAAATCAACATTAAAAATAAAAAAATTTAACTTTGGGACAAGCGACACAAGCTACAAAAAAAATGAACGAAAGTTGTTCACCCAAAAAAAAACTGAAAATTTGTTATTATTCGTTTTTCGATAGGATACGTAGTTTCTAATTCAAGCGTGAAGAAGAACATTATAAATAAAGAAGTTTAATTTTTTCAAACGGCGCAAGATACGAAATAAAATTGATTGACAAAAGTTATATACCCCAAAAAAATCTGTAAATTTGTAATTATTCATTTTCGTCATAAAGCGTAGTCTTTATTTCAATCGTGAAAAATAAAATTGAAAATAGAAATATCAAATTTTCGGACAAACGCAACAAGCTAAGAAAAAAGATGAAAAAACGAAAATTGTGCACCTAGAATTGATACACAAATTTTTAATTATAAAAATTTTTGATAGGGTGAGTAGTTTTTGTTTTAATCATAAAAAATAACGTCACAATTTTTCTACATTGTGGAAAAAAGACACAAGGTAAGACGAAAATTAATAAATAAAATTTCAATTTAAAAAATTGTGATTTTCATACAATGCACACTTATAAAAACAAGACAATAAAAATACATCTGTTTTAATAGCAATGCAAATTATGAATTGTAATTATATAAATTTATTGAAATAATACATTCTTTAGGGTAGCTGAAAATAAAAATTATCACAAAATAAAGTACCAATATTAAAGTAATCATGAAAAATAAAATGGGTACCTTATTTTGCAATATCGGAATAAGCAGTCTCAGACCGAAGTACAGAAATAAATATAATACACATTTGATATCAGAGAGTTGAACTCAATGCAGAAAAGTTCGCAATGTGGACAAAATCAAATGCGAAGCACGAGATACGTGATAAGAATTTGTTCGTTAAAGCCGAAGAAGCTTTAATAGAAAAGCATTTATAATCACCAAATGAGAGTTATCAATGCTTTGACCTTCAATTTTGAAAGGCATGTGCGTAAATGTAAAGGGGGTACAAAGGCCGCGCGCAACGAGAATATACCTTTACTCTACCTCACAACGTATGGGCCCATTAACATTTTACGTTACTAGAGTGAGCCTAGAATCACTGTAGGAATTTAATCACTACCAGCTATATCCTGTGGCTGCATCCAACTTTATTAGAAGTAGTCACATTTGCCTTAGTTTGGCCAGGGGACAGGAAAACTGCAGAAACCCGTCCCAGAATAGCGCCAAAAATTACGGTTGGCAACTGGGGTGAGAGTGGAGTCAGTAGGGAACCTTACGAACCTCTGAAAATTACTTTTATATTTCAGATTTTACACTTTTTTCCTCACTCCCTTTTTTAGAATTCTTCTTTTTTCTCCTGTTTTTAGGAAACTTCCTTCTTATCCCCTCTTTCCCCTTTTTACGTTTTTTGGTCTTAATGCGAATTGAATTGACAGAAAGCCATTAAGAAAACAGAAATATTTCTGGTTAAAGTTTTATTATTTTCAATTAAAAAGTCTACTACAATATTTTTAGTATGGACCTCATCTGCTTTGGTTCAAAATTCTACTAATTTGTTAAAAATTCATTTATTTGCCTTTTTTAGTTTGAATTCAAGTATTTGGTATAAAATTCATGTATTTTGTTAAAAACTTCTCTTTTTTGGTAGAGAATTAATTTTCTTAGTTAAAAATTCAGATTTCCGGTTGAAATTTCAACTACTTGCTTGAATGTTGAACTCTTTTGTTCAAAACTATTTAGTTGAAAATTCGTATTTTTGGGCTAAATTTAAATTTTGTTAATTTTAATTTGAATATTTCTTGGTAAAAATATTTAATAGTTCATTTTTCTTTGAGAATTAATCTTTTTTGGTTAAAAGTAAAACTACTCAGTTCGAAATAATTTTATTGTTATTGCATATCATTGCTTTAGTCAGAAATTCATGTATTTGTCGAAAATTTAAATATATGGTTAAAAATGCATTTTTTTGTTAGGAATGGATTTCTGTAACTGAAAATGTAACTGTTCCATTTTTGGTTTTAAAATTAATATTCTCATTTAAAGAATGATCTCTTCTAGTTAAAAATTTAACTATTTCTTCAAAAATTCACGTTTTTGTTAAAAATTCTTTTTTGGTGGAAAATTAATCTTCTTTGTTGAAAATTTACCTCATTTGTTGAAGACTAACATACTTGGTTAAATATTGTACACTTCTGTTGAAAACGCGTTTAATTGTTTTTGAAGATTCATAATTTTTGTTGAAAATTATTCTTTTTCGGTTAAAAATTCAACTATTTTTTCAAAAGTTAAGCTACTGTATTAAAAAATAACTTTCTGATTAAACATTCATTATCTTATTTAAAATTTCATCTCTTTGGTTGAAAATTTTAATATTTTATTGAGTATTCGTGGATTACATTTTCATCATCATGGAAAGGTATTGGTTTTATGTTAATTTGATTTGGCAAATTTTTTGAAGACCTAAAATAAAAGGACAAGTTTGTTAGTCAGATGTTTAAGTTAAGAATTCAAAAAGTTAAAGCATTTTAAAAATTTTTAAGAAAATTTTCTATAAGATTCGGAAAGCCAAACAATTTATCCTCACGACTTTTTTTGATAAAAATACAATTATCAGAGATACAGCATTTTCAATATAATAAAAAAATAAATATAAATGAAAATTTTTAGTCAAACAACGCACGATATAAGAAATAGCAAAGAAAATTTTGCTTGCACAAAAAATAATGAAAAATCCAAAATTTTATTTTGCAGTCAAACAATGCAAGATACAAAAAAAGATGAATTGCCAAAAATTATGCAACCCAAGATTATTAACAAATTTATTAATTATCACTCTTTGGTTTAATGCGTAGTTTTTATTTAATTTGTAAGCAACAACATTAAAAATAAAAAAAATAAGAATTTTTGGACAAACGACACAAGCTACGAAAAAAAAATACAAAAGTTCTTCACCCAAAAAATGTTTTAAGCATGTTCTAAAATACTTTTTTTTATGAAAAATACTTTATGGAATGCATTTTTTTATTTAATTTAAAATTTAAAAATATAAGAACTTTGAGATTTTTTAAACCGTAAGCAGCGTTGGTATTTTAAATCTAAGATTTTTAAACAACTAAAAACTTTGACCCTATTTAATTATTTTTTAAGAAAAATAAACACCTATTTTTTCTCTTTTTATGTTTCACAGATTATAAAGCTATTAGTATCTTGCAAAGATTTTAAAATTATTATATGAAAAAACGTAAATTATTTAATTAAATATTATAAGCTAGGGGGCAAGACTTCAATGAAAAAATAGTCCTTAATAAATTCATATATATTTTTTAACTAAGGAATTAGGATAATTATTTCGATGATAATTCATAAATCTTAACACTATAGATAATTGAAAAATAAAAAAATTTACAATCCATTTAGTTATTATCGTTAGGTTTATTTTACTGTTAAGGCAGTATATTAAAAAAATGTCAATAAGTGCAATATTTATTTTAAACCTAAAATCAAAATTGGCTTTTATTCTACAATGAGACGATGCTTTCTTGAATAAGAACATAATCTAAATAACAATGATAAAAACGTATTACTGTTGTAAAAAGATAAAAAAAGCCCTTATAAAAAAAGGCTTTTATAAAAAGATAAACGATAAAGCAGACCTTTTTTTGGTAAGCAATCGTAGTGTATGTGTGTGCAGTGGTCAAACTTTTTTATTCAGAATTTCACATTTTGAAAAATTCCGGCCGTTATCGATACAGGGTAATGTGTTCATATTTCAGTACATCGTAAATAAATCTTATGCAATTAAAATTTTTTTTCCTGATATTTAAATCTGTATCATCTAAATATTTTTTCATTCATACATATAACAATGAGCTTTATTTATATATCTTGAAATCTATAGGCAGACAGCTGGGTAAAGTCGAAAAAATATGTTGCTATATGCTGCGGTTGTTGGATCTCGCGCTTCGCGCTCGATCATGTATTTATCTCGCACTTTGCGCACGGTACCTTTAGGTTTTTACAATTCGTTTTCAACTTAGATAAAAAGAAGTTTATTTGCAAATATTTTAAAATTATCGAAACCTCTACATATAAAGTGATTCTTAAATCTGTTTTTATTTTAGGCTGAAAAGGAACTTTATTTACTTGACGCTCTATCGGCATTATGTAACACAATTTCATTACAATACTCGTGCTTTGCGCTCAAAATGTCATGTTTCAAAAAAGATCTAAAAATTTGTATTCATCAATGATTTTCAGAAAGAACAAGTCAATTTTTTTTTATCGTAAAAATGAGATTAAAAATAAAAAAATTATATATTTTTTTAAACGACATAACATACACTCGCTGTTGCGCGCATCGCAGGCTGATGCTCGCCTTGTAAGCTTTATTAATGTTACATGCTTTGGGTTTAATTACTTTAGTTTTGAATAAAGAAAAGAACTGATTTATTTAAGGTTTTATTGGATTTATTCCTTATTTTGCAATAATCATCAATTTCAGCTACCCTAAGAAATGTGTTACTTTAATATCAATCATTAAATTCTTAAGCAAAGAATAAATGTTTATTCAAAAGATTAAGTTCCAATTAATGAGACTACTTTTTTACCAAAAAAAAAATAGAAATCTAAGACAAACTGCATGAATTTTCAACTCAAAATAAATTCCCAATCAAAAATAGAATAGGTTTATTTTTAGTTACAAAAATTAATTTTCACCAAAAAAAGGGAATGTTCAACAAAACTGTTACATTTTCAACTAAGCAGACGAATTTTCAACCAAAATAGTTAAATGTCTACCAAAATAAATAAATTGTCAACAAAAGGCATAAATTTTCTACTTAAACCCATACATTGTCAACAACAAAAAATAGAATTTTCAAGAAAATAATTAAATATTCAATTAAACAAAGGAATATTTATTCAAAAAGATGAAGTTTTAACTAATAAGACTACTTTTCTGCTGAAAAATAACAATTTTTAAACAAAATAGTTAAAAAAACTAACTTTCAATTTCAAAAAAAAAATTCAAGCCAACAAGATGAATTTTAAATCAAAAAGAATTAGTTTCTATCAATGAAGAGTAATTTCTAACAAAATACAAGAATTTCCAAACAAATATTTAAATCTTTGAAAAAATTTTTGAAATAATAGTTCAAATAAAGTAATTAATTTTAAACCAAAAATAGAAGACTTGAATTTTTAGTAAAAAATAAATCTTTAACTAAATAAAATAATTTCCAACGAAATAGTTATATTTTCAATCGAACAGATGAGTTTAAAATCAAGAAGATTAAATTTCTATCAAAAAAGACAAATTTTGCACAATGAATTAAATAGTTACATTTTCAGTTTTAAAAATTAATTTTTAATAAAAGAACTGATTTTCAATTAAATAAATAAATTTGTAACCTAAAACATAAATTTTCATCCAACAAGACTAATTTTCTACCATGAAAAGATTAATTTTCAACAAAGTAGAGGAATTTTCAACAAAATAGTCAAATTTTTAACTGAAAAAGATACATTTTCTACCAAACAGATAATAGTTGATTTTTCAATACAAATTTTTTTTTCAACTCCGAAAAAGATATTTTAAACGAAATAGTTTGATTTTTAACTAAACAGATAAATTTTCAACTAAAAAATTTTGAACGCGTACTATTTGTTTATTGATTTTTTTCGTACCTTGCGTCGTTCTTCCAAAAATTTAATTTTTTCATAGTCAATGTCATTTTTCACGATTATAACAGAAGCAGCGCATTCTATCAAAAACTAGTTAATCACAAATTTGTAGCTCTTTTCTGGTAAAGAAATTTTGTCTATTTTCTTTCGCATCTTGTGTCGTTTGCCTGAAAATGCAATTTTCCTATTTTTAATAAAATTTTTTACGAACGGAACAAAAACTACGCATTCTATCAAAAAGTAATTTGTTACAAATTTGTAGACCTTTTTTTAATACACAATTCTCGTCGATTCATATTTTTTTTTTGGATAGTTTAATCGCAAAATGAAATTTTTGGTTTTTCATTATTTATTAGCAATTGAAATTCAAATTTTCGTTTTTTTTTAAATTCAAAAAGTTGTGGTGGTATTGTAGTGTATTTCAAATGCAACTTTTTTCATTAATGACATATTTTTATATCGTGCATTGTTTGTCTTAAAATGTTCATATTCGTTTACTTCTTTGGAATTTTGTAATTGCTATAACTCTGGTAATTTTTTTTTAAGTCATCAAAATAAATTTTTTTTTTGCTAATACTAATAACAGTTTATACAATTTTTAAATCTGAAAAAATTGGTCTTAAAAATTATGAAAATGCTCTAACTTTTTACATTTTTATCCAAAATGGCTGTTGAGCAAACCTGACCTTTGATTTAAGACACTCATGAAGCATACCAAAAGCCAATGCAATCAGCCAATTCTTGCGAAAGTTATTGTGCTAAAAAACTAAAAATCTACAGACACACTAACACACAGACAGACAAACAGACAGACATGTTTGCGAACACCTGTTTTCTGGGTTTAGAAGGTCTCAAAAATCTAATACCTTCTCTAATAAGAATGTAAAAATGCAACCAAAACTATAGAAGTATATTGCCAATATTGACAATCCTTCAAGGAGGTAAAAAAAATAACAAAAATTCTGTGTTTGCGGTAGGAGAAACTAAAATAATGGTCTGCATCCAGTTATGATTTTCTTATTTTTAACATTTTCTTTTTTGTAAAAAAGAAATGATTTTAATATTACATATGATTTGAAAAGTAATTTTATTCCTCAAGGAATGTAATTCATAAATAAAGTCAGCGAATATCAAAATTTTCAGCAGATACAACTAAGGCGTGATAGTACAGAAAATATTCATTTTCGTCTTGAGTAACACAATTGTTTGTCTTCTTTGACATTCACGGCGATTGTAGATAAATGAAAAATAATTTAGTAATTGTGGTGCAAATATTCATTTACCACTATATGATGTTTATAGAAGTCGACTAGCCTTTGCTTCTATTTTAACATCATAACTATTTTAAACAAACTCTATTATTTAGCATTTTCAAGCATAGAAGATTTAAATTAATTGCAAAAATGATGACGAAAAACTTGAGAAAATACGTTTGTCAGGGCTTCCATCCGGTTATTTTTCATCATAAATAATTTCACATGCATGATGAGAGAAGCTTTTATGCAAATGACAAAACGCAATGCTCATAAAATTGTACTCTAACGTCGTAATGTTTGAAAATAAATATATTTTCAAAAAATAGCCATTGCACGCTTTCCAGAAATTCGATTTTCTTTAGGTAATTCTTTAGTTCCAAAATTGTTTTTGAATTCTACAAAATTTTACAACTCATATAGATTAACGCTTCATTAAAAGAAAGAAATACGACACATTGAAGACACCTACGCAAACTGAAAAAAATAAAACTTTAGAACGTTTGCAACAAATATGAGGCAATTTATTATTATATTTCGTAGTTACATAATTTTTTTCATTTAACCAAAAAGAACTTAAAATTAGACAAACTCATTTAAAATTTTTAAAAAATATTGATCAGAATTTCAAAAAAAATTTTTGAACAAAAAACATTTATTTTAGTCAAAAGAAATTTCTTAGAATCAACAAAAATTTTTTTTGACTTGTAGCCAATGAATTTTTTTCCTTGATCCAAGAAAATTTTCTTTGAACCAAAAAATCTTTCCTCTAAGTGCATTCAATATTCGAGTAATTATTTTAGATGCTTTATCTGCTTTATCATTTCCTTAACAAGCTTGTCATAAAAAATTTAATCCTTAAACTGTAAGTTAGTGTTGAAATAATAAAAAAGTCATATTTTTGCATAAAAAATTAAAAAGAAAATTGTTTATTTCATTAAGTCTGAGTGTAAAAAAAAACATGGACTAAATCTTTAGTGCTTGCTGTTACTTATCAATTAGTGAACTTTTCTTTTCCTGTGTTCATTTTAATATAAAACGGTTTTAGAAAATCAAAATATCATATAAAATCAAAATTAATTGCAAGGTTCCTTGTTTCTAATTTTTTTTTAAGAAAGATAGAGTAAGCCTATGAATAATTTTTGTTTTTCCATTTTTATCGAATGCCGTATTTGTACAAACATAGATGTTGGTGGAGGTGACGTAGTCTATTTACAATTTTGACGATATTATAACTTCCTCACTGTTTCAGGAAAATTAAATGTGTTACACAATCGTGTTCTTTTATTCATCTTTTATATTGACCTTATTTGAATTTTTTAGTCTTGTTCTAATTAATATATCAAGCTCTAAAGAAACTAATATATTTTTACTAATTGGTAATAATTTGAAGTTCTTCACCATTGAATTAGTAAATATTCCTGCTATTTGAATTAGTGATTTTTATTAATTTTTACTAATACATTTTTATATAAGTGAAGGTACTAAATTGTCACAAGTAATAAGTTAAATATCAGTAGTACAAAGGTTTTTCTAAATTTTTCAAAAATTACAACAAAATATAAAAATGTCGAAAATGAAAAAATAACGTCTGTTTTCCTTAAAAAGAAAATTTTTAGTTTTTACAATTTTATCAGAAAAAGTATTTAATTTGTGTAAAATCCCCCCCCCCCCTCCTTTATCGTTTTTGTCAAATGTCTACGTTTTGAGACCAGCTACTTTGGATAAAAATTTAAAAAGTTAGGTGATTTTCAAAATTTTTAGGACCATTTTTTCAAATTTAACAATTTTATCTACGGCTACTCGTAGCATTTGGGAAGTTGAACAATTTATCCCTTTGACTTTTTTCAATAAAAAAATAATGGCCTGCTGAGCGCGCACATTCTTATCGCGCGCTGTGCGCGCGGCTCGCAATTTCAAGCGCGCCTCGGGCGCGCGTCTATTGGTTCTCGCGCTAAGCGCTTGATAATGTATCTACGTCGCGTTACGCGCTCGGCCTCAATACTTTTCTCACATTTGTGCACAAACCTTTTAAAATTAATAGTTACAGCAGTGACAACTGTAATTTAGTGATTGTGACTTCTCTTTTGTTAAAACTCTTTCGGCTTTA